>JAULCD010012560.1:0-12903 GCA_032361085.1 Calliostoma canaliculatum | reverse complement strand
GATTGAAGCGCGTGCGATAATTTTAAGTGATAATCCACTGGTTATCCGTGTGAGAACACAGCATGTAATGGGAGAATTGTTAATTCTGCATTTTGAACTTCAGGTTTGTTTCAACTTGTCATTATCAATTCTTTATTTTAGTTTAAAGGCCATATGCCATATACAGGTAACATTTCGTAAACTAACAAGGTGGTGACAATATTTTAAAATATAAATGTTTTTCTTTTATTTAAATCCATTAGATATGAGAAAAATAGTTGTTACAATATATTTTTACATTATGGAATTATATGTAAGTCATTGTCAAACGTATGTTGGTTACATATAGTACACTCTCTTGATATCATATCGGATGATAATATTACACACATAACTGAAGTTTGGAACGCAAGTACCCAGATAAGATGTAATGGTTTTGTATGTATTTGTACATGGAGTATCCTGCTCAGACAGTAGGCAGGTTGTACATGCTAATACAGTTCTCCATTCTAAGTATTTTCCCATAAATGTCTTGCAGAGAATACACCTTGTTCAAAACTATACAAGTGAACTTTATTATGTAGATATTATCTCATTTTCTACAATTAGTTATGGACACACGGAATAAAGATTTTATCAGGTTAAATTGTATGCAATTCACTTAAGAAACATAGATTTACACTTATCAGTGTACGTACGTGTTCAAAGTCCTAAGTCCTAAAGAAAATATAACGAAATGTCTATTCCCGCTCAACTCCTACAGTAAAATAACTATCTCATTTATCATCAGGTTATAAAAATAATAACCATTTGTAAAACACACATGTGGTATTTCTATGTATTACCTGTTGTAAGTTGGTATGATTTTTGAATAATTCATCAAGTCAAAATCTATCAAAAGTTTCTTTTTCTTATCGAGAAAAGAGGCGAAGACAGAGAATCTATGTATATAGTATTGACTATTTTCTATCAGTGTAAATGCAGACCTAGTAGCTCCACTTTCTTTTCTAACTCCAAATTGTAGCGAGTCCAGGAATATCGTTTTGATTAAGAAATTGTTTCCTCAGTTCGTTTGACATGAGCTTTTCAAAGACCTGACGAAGACAACGCGGTAATGTTGTACTTCTGTAGTTTCGATGTTACTTTCATCTTTTCTACCCTTACATATTGGTATAACTATATCATGTCTATATTCTTTTGAAATATGCTGAAACGTACTGATGGTATTTAATTGTTTTCACGTACAGCAATAAGAAGGCACCTTTCAAATGGTTCTTACGTTATTGGCAGTACCATGCTGAGTTGATATTCTTTTGAAATATACTGAAAACTAATAATATCCTTGAACAGTTACCACATATGGTTAATAAAGAAGACAGCTGAATATTAGTTTTGTTCGTTTGTGACTTCGGTACTGTTTCACAAAGTCATCGTAAATTACTATCTTCCTGAGCCAGTGGTTAAGGTTTACGAAAACATTGTAAAAACAAGAAAAAGTTAGAAAGTGCATAGTTTACAACAATTTTTGGCATTTGTGAACCTAAATTATAGTTAAAAAGGTTTACGACTGTGTGAAATGGCCACATGGTCAGGCCCTGGCGTTGTTTGATCTCACATTTCACTTCATAAAAACGTTTTCTTCGTCGTAACTGTCAGACGCAAACTCAATATCATGTAAGTACTACATTTCGCATTCAAAGGACAGGAAACACTTACTAAGATTAAAAGTTTATGAGATCTACTATATCAATACAAGATTGCTTTTATGCAGTTATACTTCAAAAAAGTCTTATAAAAAGAGGTGGTGAAACTGCACAGGAAAAAGTGAATAGCAATAATTCAGCGGATTTTAATCAGTTTTATGACATTCCATGGGAAATCTCATCAAAACAATGAAATGCGCTGAATATTTTCTAGTGCTTGATGCAAAAGTTGTTAAAGCAACACTGCCTACAGGTTGTGACAGAACATGACTCGTATAGGCACCAGCGTAAAGAATACGACCGATGTTCCATGTAATGAAGATAAAAATCCTAAAGATGATGACGTTTTAACACATACACATCATGCCTGCTATTTCGCTTTCTGTTATTTTATTTTATCGTCAACAGAGAATATTTTTAAGTAGTTTATTTTCTACATGTAGAAGGTCATGAATTATTTGTTTGGCACTTTTTAATTTTTCCTCCAGTTCGAACTGTCAGTCTTTATAGTCCATCGGTCTAACATTTTAATCATTAAACACACAAAAAAAGAGAAAGAGAGGTGGAGGGAAAGCAGAGTCGTATGCTCTCTTGAATATTAATGTTTTCAATTCAGATTTGAAACTAGTGATGTTTGTCGTGCAGCGTAGGGAAGGTAGAAGCTTATTATATAACACAGCATTCTCTCTGCAGAATGCTCTGTCACCATATTTGTCAGTATGTGTGACTGGGACATTAATTTGAGATGATGACATCGCGCGTAATGTCCTCTTTGGCTGGTAGGGAGTGAAGAGTTTTTAAATGTATGTCGGAGCAAGGCCATTCAGTGCCTTGAAGACAAATATCAGCACTTTTGAATTCAAGCCTATCCCTAATTGGTAGCCAGTGCATTATTTTAGTACATGCGTCATGTGATCAAACTTCTTGTTGTGGGTTATCAATCTGGCTGCAGTGTTTTTAACATGCTGGAGCTTGTGCATCAGATCTTGTCTGCACCCAAACGGAAGGCTTTTGCAGTTGTCTAGCTTTGATGTGACAAGGCATGAACCAGGAATTTAATACTTTGCTGGTTCATGTATCGGGAATATTTGACCTATGTTTCTGATGTGGAAGTAGGCTGTTTTACACACCATGCTCACATGCTTCTCAATATTCAACTCTGAATCAATAAGAACTCCTAAATTTCTTGCACACACACCCGGCTCAATCAGGTTATTACATATTTTGAGATCTGGAATTGGAACATCGTGCTTCAATGCCTTTGGTCTGATGATGAGCAGCTCAGTCTTGTCATCGTTGAGCTTAAGATAATTGACTTTCATCCAATCACGGATGTCAGTGATGCAACTGCTGATGGCTTGGGAAGTGTTCACCACTGAGGATGTTATGAGTGATCTGAACCCAATGTATAACTGGGTATCGTCAGCATGTAGGTGAAAACTTAGATGGTGTTTCCTGGCAATTGTTCCGAGAGGGATGGTGTAAATCGTGAACAAAACTGGGCTGAGAGCTGATCCTTGAGGTACGCTGAATGTTAGTTCCTGAATTTGTGATCGTACACTTTTGATGGTAACAGTTTGGGAACGTCCTGTGACATAGGACTTAATCCACAAGAGGGCATTACCTGTTATACCAACACAATACTAGAGTCGTGTCAGCAAGATTTTCTGACCAATCGTGTCAAATGCAGCAGAAAGATCGAGGAATACTAAAACAGCTGCCCCCATGGAATCCACTGAACAGAGAATATCATTCTGCTCTAAGCAGGGCAGTCTCTGTACTATGGCCTATCTTGCATGCTGATTGGAGCGGTTCTCCCAGGTTGAGATTTGTCTGGCATGTGAGCCTGAAGACAGCTGCCATCACACGCCCAATGACTTTGGACAGAAAGGTCAAATTAGGGACCGGCCTATAATTCTTGAAACAGTCTGAGTCAAGTCCTGTTTTTTGTCTAATAATGGTGTTAATAGCGCTTGTTTCAGCGAGATTGAACTTCATGGTTTGCGAGTGAACAGTTGGTAATGGTGGTGATCATAGAAAGAAATGCCATCAGGACAGGTCTTGAGGAGCCAAGTTTGTATTGGATCAAGGGAACATGACTTTGTTGGTGATTTTATTATAAGCTTTTTGATTTGACTTTCACTTGTCTTTTCAAATTGATCCAGTGTAGTATTTTGTCCATCGGTTTCTAGTGAGTGATTGGTTTCAGCGTCTGAGGATTCTAAATCTTTGCAATCTTTGTCAGTGAAGTATTGGCTGTATATGTCAGCGATGTATGTGAAGGGAAGGTATTCTGTTTCTTTTTGAAAAGCAAAGTCTTTCCAATTTAAAAAAAGAAATTTGTTTGGCTAGACGCCTGTTGTAATGCCGATTTGAAATAAGCCTGCTTTGCACCGTGAATAAGCTTGTTGACAGTATTGCGCTGTGCAGCATGCATCTCTGTGTGAATAGTCAATTTGGTCTTACGCACTTTCTCTCTAACTTTCGCCTTTTTTGTTTAGCGTCCCGAATCTCTTCATGGTACCATGCTGTCCGACGATGCGTTGTTTTTGTACAAGTCTTCAATGAAGCACGTTTGTTCAACACTATTTTCAGTGTGTTGTTTAGGCCGTTACCATTTCAGATACACTATCTGTCAGTTAACATTGTTAGAACAGATTTTCGATATCTAACTTGAAAGAACAGCTATCCATGTCTTCCCGTTTTCTACAGTTGACTTGCACCATTGGTTAAAAGTTTAAGTATATTAGTTCTGAACAAAGTACTACAGTGGTCCGATTTCACAGAGTAGTTGCAACTGAAAGTTAAGTTTACCACATCTAGATATAAAGGATGATAAGTAGCCTGGAATGTGTCGCCTCCAAATCTGTCCACTTACTGTACAACGCATACAGATTATGATAGCGGTTCCACATCCTCGTCTTATCATTAGCAAATCGAAGTGTAAATCGGGATTTATCACTAGCAACGACTTGATTGTAATTCATTCTACTCCATTGTTAGTGTCGTTGTGCCTACACCTGACGTTGACGTCTGTGCTATTAAGTTAGAATTGGCCGGCAATATTGCCACCATGCTTGACGCATTTAGTCTACCCCAAGACAGTTTATTTCTGAACGATATCGCAGTCACAAATCGGCTACGGAGGTGACGTACAAAAATCTGGCGATCCTCTGCTTGTGACGTCAAACGTGGTCGACCTAGCCTAGGGCGATCCGATGTAGTACTCGTGTTGCTGTAGAGGCATCTGTAAATCATGAACAGTCCCTCGATTACAAGCCATCGCCCTTGCGACTTCAGCTACGGACGTCCCCATGTACAAAATGCTGATAGCACATTAACGCTGTACGTTTGAAAAGCGTGGCCAGCCAAATGTTCGTTACTTATTTTTTTAATGTGTTGTTTATAATTTTTTGGGCCAAATGAAGGCTACCAAGTATGGTTGAAAACACGTGCAGTATAATGGTCAGTTTTACTGGTTGAAATGTTTAAATTTTAGGAAAATGTAAAGTTGGATTCAGTATTTTTCATTTGCTGCAATTTGACATTTGTGTTTTGTTATTTTTTCAGAAATCATCCACAAGCGTTATAAATGCAGCATATAAAAAAGAGTGACGTTTGCTCACACTGAAATGAATATGGTCACACACATAATTTAGCAGGTAGATTAAAAAATAAGAGTATATTTGAACCAGAATGGCAACAAATGGAACTAAGATAGAACATATATAAATTGTTTATTTCCGGTGTAGAAATGACATGGCGTTCACATGCAACAAATGGAACTAAGAACGAAAAAATAAGGTTTTTTTAAATTCTAGTACGAAAATTTAACGGTGTTGGTGTTAATATGTCATGACTAATTTACGCTGACTTTTTGGTAGTCAACGCATAACGCATAACGCATAACATTTTTAAAATATAATTAAATAAATAAATTTATATATCTTTGAATCAGATTGGCAACAAAGGGAACTAAGACAGAAAATACAAAAACAATTAATTTCCAGTGCAGAAATGTCACGGCGTTTAATATTGCATGACTAATGTAGGTTGTCCCTTTTGGTAGTCAACGCATACAATTTAGTTAGGTTTGTTTAACCCCTTGAGTGCCAAGTTGTCTGTTTCTAAATTTCCGTAGGCTGTTGAAAACTTATCATGTAATCAGAAACCTTGTGCATTCCTAGAATACATGTCAGCATGAAATGCACTCACTCCTGAGAGATGTCCACTACGTTTGCTATCTGTCACTGTGTCACTATTTGGTCGTCCGAGGCTATGTCCAGTATTTGCTGTATCATTTCAGGTGTTAAAGACGCAACTGGTAGACCAGGATTGGGTTCATCATCAGTGCTTGATCGCCAAAGTTTAAAATTTGCCATATCCTCATATTATGGAATTGGGTGTTAAGCATTTCCTGTAAATCTATTTGATAACAGCTCGCTTTTTCTGTTTACCCATGTAAGTCATCTCACAACCTCCTTGCAGTCAATAGCTTATTATAAACTAAACAACGTGTCCAATACAACAATCTCCCTGTGTATATCACAGAACTTGATCAGTCACCCACAACCACAGAGGAATCCATCCGTACCACACTTATCAATCACCCCTCGTATATTTACTATTTTCATCAAAATTTATTTACAAACATTTTGTTAATTACATGTTAAAAAACAAACTTATGTTTTACTCTTGTACAATCCAACTGTTCCTTTCCAGGCATGTTCCACTTGCTGCATTTAGCCAAATGTAGACGTGTCCTCTGCTTGTCCTCCACCACTCACGACAGCACAAAATTTAATGTCCTCCAAAGTCACCACCACACAAAGCTTTAATGTCCTCCCAGCTCACCACAGCACAAAATGTTAATGTCCTGACAGATTACCTTCACAAGACAAAATGCAATATTCAAGACAAAACACCACTAAAGACAGGAATTCACTTTGTAGTTTTAAAAAATTGAATATAATTTTAAGAGTCAACTAAAAATTAAAATGAAGACATCACATTCGGTAATTATGTGCTAATTTTTATACTGGGCTTTAACTGACAATAGACCACAAAAAAACTGACCTTAAAAGGCTTGTATACTAGGGGTAGCAAATATTTGATGTTAGGCATCATTTAAAACTTTGTAAATGTTGATAATTGGAAGATGTATAACAAAATGACCGTAAGGGCTTGTGTGGGGGGTTACCTTGTTTTCTGTATGTTAAATGCGGACTTGGAGCCCGGCGGTTTGTTTTGATGTATACTCTTTAAAAAATGAATCGCTTACATGTAACTCGTATTTGACTGAGATATGTTGTATTATTCAAACTTAAATAACTTCGTAGGAACATGAAACTTTACAATAGGGGAATAGAAGTATATGTCTGTACAACGATGTGCAAAAGTGAAGACGAGGGCCTTCATAAATGTCCACAACGGTGCGTGGAAAGTCAGTATCTGTTATGGCCACCGCATGCCTGAATAACAGTTCTCACACGCCTTGTCATGGATCGGATGAGACGCTGAATAACTGCTTGTGGAATACTCGGCCACTTGTCCTGAAGACATACAGCCAATTCCTGAAGAGTTTGAGGTGAACGTTGACGCTGGCGGAGACGGCGATCTACTTTGTTCAAAATTTGCTCTATCAGATTAAATCAGAAAAACGGGATGACCAGGAAAGAATGTGAACGTTGTTATCGACCAAGAAGTTCATAGTGACATGTTAGGCCATGAGCCAGGACCCCAATTTTCACATATCGGTACCATCAAGAGGGGCAAATGCACATACTGATTTTTTTAATGCTATATGTCTGTATATTTCAAAAATGCATGATGGACCTGTGTGGGTGGTAGCTTAATCTCAGAACGAGGCTCCAACCGAGTAGGGGTCACGAACAACAGAAAAATTAAAATAAAAGAAGCTTATAACACAAATGAATACAAACTTTGATGAAATGACTTGACAATAGGTATGATCTTGTTAATTTTTAAACATTTGACTATTTCAAATGATATTTAACAATATTTTGTCCCTAACTTTGCACTTTGCACTTTTTAACACTTGACACTGTACCCTTCTGGTAGCTCCATGTTGACTTCTTATCTGTGACGACAGTCAGTGCGAGATATTCTCATCATCAGATGTGACGGCATCGCTTCCTTGGATTTTAGGTTCATCCACACTCATGTTGTCACAGGTCTGTAAGCGACATGTGGGCATGCACTTGATGCCACTAGCAAGACACTGGCAACTGGGTAACTTGCACACTGTGATACATTTGCAAGAAATGAACTCGAGAACAGTATCTGGTGCAAGAGGTCTTGTCAACCAAACAACACTGATGTATCGTTGCTCTTCACGCCACCCATGACCATCAGTGGGCCTGGGAATATAGGGATCTCTTTCAAGACACCGACGCCATATTCCACTCTGGAAATTTGCCCTCAAGATATGCATGGAGAGACAATCCAGGCATGGAGGTAATTGTTGTGCTCAGAACTTTAAGAGTGAATAAGATAAAAATAAGTTTTCAGTTGCGTTAGATGATAAAATGTTATTGTTTTGCAGACATTACAATAATAATAAAAAGTTAGAGTTGGTACCTATGTTGTAGGCAAGGTCGGGTAATCGGAACCACAACCTTTTTGTTTATTTGGGCTTATACATATTATTGTGTGAATTATTGGTACAAGTATACACATAGTCCTCTCATGAGCAGAAAAAATCACAGGTAGCACTAGGCTAACAGGTTCGAGTTTACAAATGCTAAAAGTGTTGCCCTTTCCAAAAACCAAAACTATCTTCGAAAAATACATAGTTTTCAGCAATGTTGGTACTTGATATTTAAATGCTAAAATTGTTATAAACATTGCACTATGTTGGGATTTTTAAAAATACAAAACAAGAAAGTGCACAAATACAACAACTTGAAAATAGATACTTGTGTAACAGATACATCTTTTTCAGTCATGGGTTTTTAGATTATTTGGTAAACCGACATACGCCAATAACCTCCACAAAAACTGGAACTGTCTCCTGCGCAGGCCATGTTGCAGTCAGTGTCCACAACTTTAGTGTACACCGGTCCACTTTTGATGACATCACCACAGAAACACACATCCTTATGCTGCAAAAGGTGTAATGAAACAATTGTTACACAGATGGTTACCTTAATGAATATTTTTTCCAAATAAAAATTTCATATATCTTTGTGGCTCTTTATTCAAAGTCGTATATTATTGTTTTTAATTATAATTCGTAATTTATGGACAGAGCTCGTATATGCTCCAAAAAGGCATAAACAAACGTACAATGAAGTTAACATACATAAGTCTTGCATTATGCAATACCACTTCTAAATGTTCCCGAAGGATTGCTTTTATTTAGTTTTTTTAATATACTGGACAAAAGCAAGTTAAGGATCACATTTTCAGAAGATGATTATTCATTGGTATAAATCAAGTTATAACATGTCGTGTAATCTATGAAGACTTTAACAACACAGTGAGCAGAAAATGGATGACAGAACGCCATGAGAAAAAGATAATATCACTTGCTCGAGTGGGAAACTGGGCACCCCTCAACACAGGGAGTAAAATGCCATTATGTTCGTACCAAGGAAACCATGTCACATTAAAAAATCGTCAATATTCTTTATGACCCTTGTGTGCATTCAAAACGTTGCATTCCATTAATCAAAGTCTGAATATTGGTCCATTCCTGGATAAGTGCATTTTCAAGCTCATTAAGAGTCTGTGGAGGTCTTGATGATGGGAAATCCGAACCTGGAGGTGGTCCCAGAATGTGTTCTATAAGATTAAAATCCGGGGACACTGCTGGCTTGGGAATCTTTGTGATTGTTTCCTGTTGCAAATACTCGTTGACAATACGTTCCCGGTGAGGTTGAGCATTGTCGTCTACTAGAGCAAAATTTGGACCCATGGCGCCTGCAAATGGTCTGAAAATTGGATCGAGGATAGTGTCCCTGTAACGCTGACCGACCATGGTGCCCCTAAGAACTATCAAGTCTGTGCGATACCACCTCATACCATAAGGGAACCTGTGGCTTGCCGAAAAGCTCTATTCATACTGACAACATAACGGAATCGATTACGACGTGTTAAAACACCGAGGTATCAGTCCTGTCGCACTGTTGTTGAGCGTGGTCTGCCACTTCTTGGCCGTTCACGGACATCATTTGTTGCCAGGAATCGAGCCCATAAACGGTAATGGACACTTTGTGACACATCCATGGCAACACCCACCCTTCTCTGCGAATGTCCCATTTTAAGCATACCCACTGCAGGATTTGCCTCATCAGTGGTTAAATGGCGTCTTTGGGGCAAATTCAATTTTTCCAGTTGCTTACAATCGAATCTGTGTGTTGTAACTATCAAAAACAAAAACAAGGTGTCAATGCTTCACACTTCACTATATGGAAATGTTAACCCATGACCATACGTCACGCAAATTTTGTCACATGAAACGCTTGTGTCGCACGTGCAAAGACGTGTTGCATGTGTATCATCTTTCATATTGATCACTTGATAATGTACAATCGTTTGATTTCTTTGTTTTGCTTTTGTGTTTATTTTATGACCCATTAATCTAGTGATCCTTAACTTTTTTGTCCAGTATATTAAAAGTGTAATGAGAAAGTAACGTGGGAAATTAAAATGTTTAGTTTCATGTTCAAACTCAACTTAAATTTAAATAATTTAATCAGTAAGTTCATCAGCAAACAACAACCCAAGCTAGTGACTATTGTGGACAACATTTGTGTTGATTATAGTGAGTGAGTGAGTGAGTTATTGTTTAGCGCCGTTTGGGGCAATATTTTAGCTATTAACGGCGATTGTTGATTATAAATTATTTATAGAGCTTTGAGGCCACGTTTTGGTTCAGGTTTTTACAATGTTGTCAAGGAAGAATCACAATGGGGAAAAGCAACATCAAAATGTTGTCTAAAAACAAAATTTCTTTTATGTTGTCAAATGAAATTAATATCTTTAATTTTCCTTGACAATAATACAAGATACTAAACCTACATGCTGTTTCAAAAGGCAGCAAAGACTCATTGCCTCATAAAGCATTTAAAGGAGGGTTTATAGTAATACTTTTCACTAACTTAACCAAGCAGTATCATACGGAAGCGTATTAGTGCCACGGTAAAAAAAAGTATTATCTCCTCCGTAGGAGTTAGTATCTCCTACGTAGGAGTTAGTGTAGGAGTTAGTATCTCCTACGTAGGACTTGGTATTTCCTACGTAAGAATTAGTATCTCCTACGTAGGAGTTAGTGTAGGAGTTAGTATCTCCTATGTGGGAGTTAGTATCTCCTACGTAGGAGTTAGTGTAGGAGTTAGTATCTCCTACGTAGGAGTTAGTGTAGGAGTTAGTATCTCCTACGTATGAATTACTATTTCTACGTAGGAGTTAGTGTAAAAATTAGTATCTCCTACGTAGGAGTTAGTATCTCCTAAGTCCTACGTAGAAGATAATAAATATTTTTACCGTGGCACTAATAGCTTCCGTACAACTTATTTGGTGTGTGAACAAAACGTTTTAGAGTGTGTGCATATGTTTCTGTATATCTGATGAGGAATTCAGCAATCTCATTTTGATGATATTTCCTGCGAGTGTTGCTTTTAGTTGGCAGAGATGTTTACAATAGCTTTTAAGTATATAAACTATAAACATTGTAAATTTATCCGAATCCCATCGTTTGGTAGACACAATGAGCGAGTTGTGCTTCAAGTCTGCATCATATGGGGTGGATGTTACGCCTTTTTGGACAAATTTGATTATTTTAAAGGAACGATAAACTTAACTTTTTACCGTTTCACTCATCGGGTTTAGTGTGCGTTTCACGGGGATTTTACGGCGCTTCGTTAGATATTATTTAGGAATCGACGTCGTTGAAATAGAGCAATGTCATTTTGATGATATTCCTTGCGAGTAATGCTGTTAGTTAGCAGAGATTTTTACAATAGCTTTTAAATATATAAAATATATACATCGTAAATTTATAGTACTATAAATATAACATCATCTGCACATAAGAGCATTTTTTTTTAAAAATTGTCTCATCAAATATACCCTGTACATCTTCGTTAACAATAGTTGTCAACAGTTCATCAATATACCTTGTACATCAGAAAGAGAAGCAAACATACAACAACCTTACTTACTTCCTACACTATAGACGTGATGAAAGCTGTTGTCTGGCATACATTCATTCTCACAGTGTTTCACATCAGTGTACATACTAAGTTGTTAGAGTTGCATTCAGAAGTTGGAAGGATAATTAATGCACATGTATGGATAACAACTTCTTTGTTGCTCAGTAGCGACGTTCCTATGTAGATTCTTACACCGTTATCAAGCTAGCTTGATAACGGTATTAGGATCTACATCGAAACGTCGCTACTCAGCAACAAAGAAATTGTAGTCCATAGGTGGTGAATTGGTTGTATTTGAATATTGATGTTAAACATGGAGATACAGCATGGCACAGGTGCAAAAGAAGGAATTAGTACAGATGTTGTTAATTCTGAAGAACTGGAGCGTCATGGCGGCCACGACGCTCCAACTCTTTTGAATAAACAACACCTGTATCCAATGTTGTACCTACTTCCGCAACCAACTGTATCTGTATTCACCAATTATGTATCACCGTTGATGTACCAACTTAATTCTGACCGAAGTAAATACAACCATTATCACCAACTCTTCAATATATTGTCTTCAATTAAGGATTGAAGATGGACTTGTTGACGTTCATCAGCTGATGAAGACAGTGGATCACGCGAGCAAATTCCATGATGCTTGACAGTATAGATTCCGTTTATTGAAACACCGATTGTCTAAAGGTTCGATAACTAGGGCTCAATTATTGATGTTGTATTGTTTCGGTCGGGTGGCAGCGTTGTGTTGTGTTTGCTTGTTTGAATTGTTGGGTGTGTGAGTTTGCTGCTTTGTTCTTCGTTGCCAAAGATGCCGACGTGGGCAGGAACTCAGGGGAAGGTAACCTTGTTTTAGGTAGGATATTGTTTATAAGGATAGGATATATGGTTTGTTATTTCAGGTATAAATTTTAAACCAGGTAAGCTGTAACCGCTGTTTCAGACTTTTGTTTGGTTTAAAGTAAATATGTCAGCCATATTGTTAGGCTATATATGAATGTAAACGGATTTGCATTCACATTTTAATTTCAAGAAAGTGT
>JAULCD010012449.1:0-12904 GCA_032361085.1 Calliostoma canaliculatum | reverse complement strand
AAACCTATCCTGTAATAATTTGTTTAAAAGAGCTCCTGTAGGAGCTCTTTTAAACAAATTATAACAGGATAGGTTTTCAACAGCACAAGACACTCTTAGGTTTGCGTCATACTAAAATAAATTTGACACGAGAAGGGTTAATATGTAATCTAATTGGTCTGTTGCGGTACAATTAGAAAGATGTTGCACGTTTAGTAATTATTGCGGCGATGATGGGAAGAGGAATATGGCACCATGCTGGGTAGAGAGGTTTTCAACAAGTCCAAGTTTCCATGGAGTTTAGCCAACTTTGTTTGAACTAGACGGCACTTTAACAGGTCTTGTCCCTCATTTGTCACAGTAAATCAATTAGCCCTCGCAGGTAGTGACAATCCATGAATATTCGATCGAAAAAAATTAAATTAGTGAACCGAGTCGGAAACACTACTGACAAAAGACCTCGGGAAGAACGTGTAGTTTATAGTGTTATGCGATACCTGTAGCTGATCCTCAAAAACGATGCCTTGAAATGAAACAATCGGAAAACTTCGTTGTTAAAAAGGAATAAATCCGGACTTCGAAGTTAATGAGTTACAAAAATACAACGGGGATTTTCCAAACGTTTGTGATAGATTGAATTGTCGTTGTGGCCAATCCATGAGGAAAGTCTAGGCTTAGGGAGTAAGATTTACGCATGGGGGAGATTTAGAAGCTAGTCAGGTTTGGAGTTTCGACCGAGCTGCTATTGCTTTCTCTTTTATAATGCAAATATCGAAGTGATTGAGACACAAAAAACTATAAACCTTTCTTTCCTTCTCAACTGAAGAGTTCGTGGAATAAATTTTCACCGTCCATTAATCCGGCGCTTCCCGAAGACATCCTAATGCAACTGCCACAAATTATTTCTCTCTCTGTATCACGGATAAAATCACGGAAGCTATCGGATTTTGTAAAAAGTGGCCCTTTTTCGAAAATCTCTCTGAGAAGGATTTAGTGGTTCCAAGCCAAACTTTTTGATTGGGTTTGATTTACGAAGTTTGATTTTCTTTGAAGCTGCGGTTCGGAGCACTAGCAACAGATTCAGATGGTCTGATTGCGATGCAATTTAAACCCCTGAAAAAATATACTGAATTCAATAATTTATAGAATTCGTTTTTACTCGGTACCGTTTCAGCGTTCAAAGAGCATTACATTATGACAGGGAGTCTCAGAGACTCTAAGAGGAACTGCCCGTATATTTGAACGCCGGGCGCAGGTTCGGTTTAGAAATGTCAAGATTGCTGTAAACGGTTTGTTTTCTAAAGATAAACTTTCATGGGTGCGGGTTACAAATGGTAAAACTCACTATAAACTATTCACTTCTTGAGATACAGTTGCATCGGTTCGGGTTACAGATGCTAAATTCGCTATACACTGTTCATTTTTTGAGTTAAAATTCATGATTTACAAATGTAAAAACTGTCTTATTAGGTAAAGTTGCATCTGTTCGTTTCACAAATGCACATCTCGCTGTATACACTAGAAAAAATCCGTAGAAATTGTTCAGCGGTCTTTCCATTGGTTTGATGAGATTTCCGCTGAATAATTTCTATATATTTTTTCTAGTGATACTATTCATTACTTGAGACAAAGTTGCATCAAATGCAAAACTCGTTATAAGCTGTTTATTTCTTGAAATAAACTTTTATGTAGGTATTGCTTTTCAAAGGTTAAACTTGTAATAAACTGTTCGTTTCGTGAAATAAAGTTCCATGGGTATCGCTTTACAAATGCTAAAATTGCTATTTAACCGTTCATTTCTTCAGATATAGTTGAATGGGTTCGGTTTGAAAAATGCAAAAATAACTATAAACTGTTCATGTCTTGAGATAATATGGTCACAAATGCTAAAATTGTTGTAAATTATGCAGAATGCACATTTTACAACAAATTTGCCATTTGAATCCGACAAATGTGTCCATTACATGTTCGAATCTTGTATCGGGGTAAAACCCTAGTATGAGTGAGTGAGTGAGTGAGTTATTGTTTTACGCCGTTTGGGCAATATTACAGCCATTAACGGCGACCCTAGTATGAGTCAACTGCTAAAATTATGTTACTGTTATGTAAATTAATTTTACAAGCAAAGGCCTTGTGAATAATACCAAAAGCAAACAAGAACGTATATTAAAGTATCCTCTTTGACTTAAAGCTCATAACGATAGTTGAATCCCAAGGTCATGTCTTGTGTAAGATAACTGCTAGCTTATATGACTATCACTGGATAAAATGTGTAGAAAATATTTAGCTGATTTCCATTGGTTTCCAACGGAAATCTCATCAAACCAATGGAAATCCGCTAAATAATTTATATTAAAATTGTCTAGTGCATGGTATAGATGGATTTCAAAAGTAAAACTTTAACCAACATTAGAAACCTTGCCATAATGTTAAAATTGTTTCTCTGTTTTAACTTTAAGAACGAAAGGAAAATTTAAAGTTAATCCAACTGAATTAAATGCGGTTGAGTACCTTATGTATAAAACTTTAAACGATAATTTTTTTATTAAGATCTTATTGCGTCATTTGTTGATATCAATTTTGAAAAAAATTCATATAAAAACGTGTTTAAAACATATCCAGTAAAAATATGGTTTAACATAATACAACAAAAAAGTTTTTAACAGCCTATTTAAATTGGACTTTTTATACGGAAATCGACATGTTATGCTGCTACAATTCAAAGAGTTATTAATAAGGATCCCGTACATGTAAAACACGTGCAAATACCTGGTACAAAAACCGAACGCACGTGTACCTCTATGGGTATTATTACCTGAATTGATTTTCCTTACAATATGTGCAATTTAGGAGTTTCTCCGTTAAAAATACCAATTAATTATCCGTTTGAAGTTGCTAAACACGTGTGTATCACATTATAACGAAGTTGGTCATTCAAATAATGTCTTCGACTAAAATAATGCCTGGATGTAAATCAAACGTTTTAACAAAAACCACAAAATAACCACCAAGAACAAAACAAACCATAAAACCGCAAAAAAACCACAACGATATCCCCAAAATCAACAAAAACACCAAGAAAACTACACGTAAATAAAAGCAAATAAATTAAAAACACGTTTTAAAACAAGTTACCTTTTATTTAGTCATATTTATTTCTACAGAATGATTTCCATATATAACAGATACCAGACTTATATTATCTAGACTGTCCACAAGGCCCCATTGATATTTCACAGTCATGGTCAGGGACTACCAGTCATGTCTCACGTTCTAATAGTTGAACATAAAAATACAAAACTGACCTTTGGTCAGTTGGTTTGGTTTACCAATGCCAAAATCGTTGTTAACTCTGCACTTTCCAAAGAAAAACTTCGTTTTTCTTTGGAAAGTGCAGAGTTTACAACGATTTTAACATTGGTAAACCGAACCCACAAATGACAAGATAGTACGGTTTCAGAAACATGCATACCATGATCAACCATGTCTCTTACACCCTTGGTTATTTATCTTATACCCTCCGTTTTGGTGTCAGTGTATTTCCTTAAAAGTGCAGAGTTTACAAAGATTTTGGCATTGGTAAACCATACCCACAGATGACAAGATGGTAGTGTTTCAGAAATATGCATACTATTGATAAACCATGTCTCTTACACCCATGTCTATTTATCTTATACCCTGCGTTTTGGTGTCAGTGTATTTCCTTACGTTGGTCAATTGAAGCAATTTTCTTCATTCTAATTATTTTATGGAAATGCTTCACAGTATGAAACTTGATGTTTGTTTTATATCCTTTGGGTGTACTAGTGCTAATGTCTTCATCTTTCTGCGATTACTTGTCTGGGTTAATATCCCCCTTGGAAAGCGTCGCATACAAACTGTTTCTACTTTCAAATAACTTGCAATATATCGTTTCACTGTTGTTTCAACCTGAACAAAAACCTCATCAAATCGTCGGACGCCTTTCTTTTAGTAATGCTTTATTGCTATTCGCTTACTTCTTTGTGTTTAAATACCGAAATCATGTACATTTCACAGCTGAAATTAACATGAATTACGCGTTGATTGGCAAATTGTAAGATGAGTTTCGTTTAGTAATTCGTTATTGTTATTCGTTTATTTCTTTGTATTTAAGTATCAAAAGAATTCACATTTCACTGAAATTCATAGTAATTACGCGTTTAATCTAACAGTTGATTTTTTTCTTTTAAAAATATTTGTTTCTTCTTTTTCTTCTCTTCCTGATTAAAGGCTAGTATAATGTATATTTCACTGTTGAAATTGACACGAATTAGGTGTTGATATCAGTCGTACATTTCGCTTTTTGATCGCCGCTGAATACCGTGTTTATTATTAATTAACTAGAACTCCTTGTACTACATGCCAAGATAAAAACGTACAATAAACCAATCCCATTTTCACGTGACTTTCACAGATATAAAACTATACCTTATCACAAATAAAAATGTTTGCAAACGTGATACGTGTAAAATTAAAAATATAAAATATTAAGACGAATACCTTGAAACTGACAGCGAGAATATACAATTTTTATGAAGCTCTTCGATAGCTTATCATTCATCGACGCATCAACACAAGAGTTAAACCGTTTTTATTAACCCTTAACAAGCTGAACTGAGTTAACATAGTTTATAATAGTACACGCCTTTGCTGTTGAAAATATAACCTGTAGTAATTTGTTTAAAAGAGCTCAGCTCTTTAAAACAAATTAACACAGGTTACATCATTACGATCATCATTAGGTATTGGTGATTAAACAACACACTTTAAAAAAAATGTTCCTAGCGTTTTTAGGGTTAAGCATAACACAAACTCGTGTATCATGTTACATTATTTAAGCCGTGAATATTTCTGATAAGCGAAGGAAGATATTCGTTCAGTTAATTTTCGAACAACCAATTATTAACGTATTGAGATATTCTAGATGGTATATATTCCACACATTTTAGATTCACCGACAGCGATCGACATTTAAGCTAAATATGTTTTGTGAGTCTTAACTATTCATGCACATTAACAATTATTTATCAGTGAATATATACTTGAAGATAAAAATAATAAATACGACAACTGAAAAATTTGGATGGGATTACGTTTCAAACATTATAGATGATTTAATCACTTCAAATATATTTATGTTGTTAAGATGTTTATGACATTTCAAAAGTCTTTTGTTGCTAGAGATATAAAATCGAGTTAAATACCAAAGGACAAAGGTCACTAGTGTTGAAGATATTGTAGATTATATAAATTTTAAATAACAAACACATTCAAACTATATCGTGGTTCAGTGTCATTTTTGTCACATTCAACTTTTCATGGATCTTAAACAAATAATCCTGACTGTGTTGGCTGAGTGTCATTTTGAATTTAGAATGACAACTAATGTACATATATGGATTACATGTAACTTTGTGGTTGCTGAGTAGCAAGGTTTCGATGTAGATTCTTACACCGTAATCAAGCAAGCTTGATAACGGTATAAGAATCTACATCAAAACGTCGCTACTCAGCGACCAACAAGTTATAATCCATATACTTACATTTATTAATTCTAACTGCATTCGTCGGCTTTTATTCTATCAGAGGCAAATGTTTTTGTTTTTGTTTAAATATATATATATGCGTCAAAAACAATTAATGTAAAACGTTTACATGCGTTAATATTAATACGGTTTTGTTGACGAAGCAAATACATTTATGTTATAAGTGTTAAGGTTTGTTAATGTCAACATACTTGTCGTCACAAAACATTGGATATGTTTAAAAGTAAAATAGTTGGTAAACAGGTTTAAATTTAAAGATTGCATTTATAATGAATTTAACATTGTCGTAACCTCCCATTACAACAAATAAAGATATATAGATAGAAATATAGATATATAGATAGATTAAAATACTTAAATACATACAAAAATACATAAATGAATGATCGAGTAAATAAATGAATAAACAATAAGTATTCTATCGTTGCCTTTCCGTCACAAATCTGAGATCACAAAGAATGCTTATGTATCATACTTTCTACTGGAGTCTTACATTAATATGTGTGGGCCAAGCGACAAATACACAATGGAATACTTGCTTTTACCAAAAGCGCCCCAACCTGGTCTACTGTTTGTATTACAAATGCCTACGAGCCCAGACAAGATCAATGGAAATTGTTGTACACTCGACCAACAAAATATCGAAACTTCGAAAAAGAAACTTACTTATTCAAGATAATATTTTTGTTCATTTTAGCAATGCCAATGTCGTTATTAACTGTGCACTTTCCTCTCAAAAGACTCACATTGTTGTAAAGAGTGCCCTTTCCAAAGAAAAACGAAGTGTTTCTTTAGAAAGGGCACATTTTACAAAGATTTTGGCATTTGAAAACCTTACCTATTTAAAAAGCGTTAGCGCTGGGTAATGTATTTATTGCCAGAAGAATAACGCTGAAAATGTCAATGTGATTTCATCAGTTTGTTAATACCCTTGTGGTTTCAGGTCCAAACTCGAACCAAAGACGCCGTGGACGACAGACATACACCCGCTTCCAGACCCTCGAACTGGAGAAGGAGTTTAAATTCAACAGATATCTCACGCGGAGGCGAAGGATAGAGCTTTCCCATATGTTGTGTTTAACAGAGAGGCAGATCAAAATCTGGTTTCAGAACCGACGGATGAAAGAAAAGAAGGAATTACAGGCTATTAAAGAACTGAACGAACAGAACAGAGTTCACGAAAAAGCAAAATTAGAGGAAGCATCTGCATCTGCACCAACGAAATCTTCGGGCTCAACAACACCAACGGTTTCTCAAAATCAAACACATTCTCCCGAAGATTCACAGAGTTGAAGTTCTTCAACTTCTTCAGTGTTATGTTGAACTACTGGAGACGGCCGGAAGTGGCCGGACCTCCCCTACCTCCGCTAAGAATTGTGGGTAAAATCTTAAGAGATGACAAAACTGTTCGTGAACAGTGTCGTCTGTTTATCATTTCAAGATTGCAGTGACAATTACAACACAGTATAAGTGTGTAAAATGTGCGACTTTGAGAAATATGACCTTCGACCGTTCTCAAGAAGAAAGGTCATTCATTTTCCATGACTCAGCGTGTATCATGTAGCAGTCAATACTTGTGACGATATTTGTTAATATTATGATAAAACAAATCAAATTTTAATACGAACTTATCACAAATGTGTTCAATCTACAGCAGTCAAGAAACTAAAACCTCCCGGACGTTCCTCAGTTCCAAGGACTTCATTCGGTTTAACGGAATTTCGCCTCGGTTAATCGTAAAAAACATAAAGAGAGTAAATATGATTATTAAATAACTTTATAAGTGATTCTTCACGTTAGAACGATTAATTACCCTCGACATCAGTGACAACGTGATTGTGAATATTGTCGTCTGCTACATTCTGCAATTCACATGAACTACATGCAAGTATTTTAACATCGTCTGCTGTTTTCAGTTTTGGCGGTCTGGTCAATTCCTTCTGTAAAGTGTTAACACTGCGCCAAGCAATCATCAACGAGAATATTTATCATGATACAGGGATTTACCTCGACGTATAAATCTAGAAATCGTTGGGACTAGCAACTAAGGATTTGAGGGGTCTCAGGCTATAACTTTGGGGTCCCACTCTTAATCAGCTTCTTTGAAGTATTTTCAGGGCCCTGTTCCTCAAAGTTATCGTAGGCCAAGTTGATCGTCAGTGTTTTTTAGGTGTTTCCTATCATAGACTTACGACTGTCGTAGCGCAATGATAGCTTTGGAACCGGTGTTGAATGGCACCGGTTTCAAAGCGACCTCTGCGCTACGACAATCGTAAGCTAATGTTATATGTTAGCACTTACTATCAACTATTGACAGTGACAGATCTAAAAGCCAGCAAGAACACTGATTTTGATGTTTTGTTGCGTCCCTTCGACGCACACAGAAATATTTTGCGTCCCTTGTCAAATTTTATGCGTATGGGACGCAGAATTTTGCGTCCGGTAAATCCCTGATAATATACTGAACGGGAAGGAATGATAGACACATTTGAACGTAGACCTAAGGCGTTTCATTATCTCATGTCTCATCCAAGTTTGTAGAAAATCCGCCATTTTGTGTCGACGCCATCTTGAATGTTAGGTTCAACGAGTTCAGGGACTCACACTTTCACCTTTGTTTTTGTTCTTTACATATGTTAGCTTTTCCTGATTTTGTTTCGTATTTTTGTCATATTGTGATTATTCATGTTCACGAACTCTCGTGAGAGTGCTCACCCATAACGAGAATCCACAAGACTTCCGGTCTTGTGACACTGACTTGGTCAAAGGGTAAACGTGTGTGAAGAATAGTCTTCACACACACCCTAAAACTTACAACATGACGAGAAACCTAAGAGTCCCTAATATTTAATTCTTTATCGATCTCCTCTCAATTTGTTGTTTTTAATATAGAAGACCTGCGAACGAGATATTGTCAATACGATGTTAAATACCCGTTCAATGCGAGAAATGGCAGTAAACACATTTATGTTTATTGTCGAAAAGAACTATGTGAAACCATTATGTAGAGTATTGGATATTGTGTTAATGCTAGTTTTGGTTGAGTATTGTGTTTGAACCTGTTAGGATTGAGCTCTACATTTGGTAACTCGAGAACATTTGAGGTGGGAGCTTATACAAAAATGATAGTGATTTAAAATTATTCACACTGAAAATGTTACAATGTAATTATAAGTTATAAGGCTTGAACATTTCTACTTACAAAAAAAACAGTTAATTTTATTTTGTGTAAAAACATCTTTTTGCTTTGGTTTATTGTAAACACATTGAAAATTTATGACCAAAAAAACATGGTATTTTATATTTATGTTACGAACATGTTAAACATGTCTTTACAGATAAAACACTTTCAGTCTATATTTTAACCGAAATATTAATTAGAATAATAACAATTGTAAATAAAGTTTTCCAATTAAGGTTGCAACTTGAGATCATACTATACATGTCACCCAGCTGTCTCATATATTAATATCAATTATATCATTTTAGTGTGCTCAAATGCTCGTGATATCAATTATATCATTGATTTGGTATACAAATGCCAAAATTGTTGTGAACAGTATACTTGATTTTTTAATTGTCATTTAGACAGTGACAAACACAACTATATGTTATATTTCACCAGAAAAAAAATGTGTACAAATTATTCAGCGGTTTTCCATTGGTTTGATGATATTTCTTGGGGAAATCTCATCAAACCAATGGAAATCCGCTGTATAATTTCTATACATTTTTCCAGTGTTTAGGATTACACTATCTGAAAATGTGAATAATGAATCACTTTGCGTGGATGAAGTCCCCGTGGCCTAATGGCTAAGGCGTTGGGATGCTCACTGCTTGCGATTTGGTGCCTGACTTTGAGGGTGTGGGTTCGAATCCCGCACGTGACTCAACCGTGCTAAGTAATTAAATATTTACTTTTCAGATAGTCTAATCCCAAATATTACATATAACTGTAGACTTTGCAAAGAATAATATAAAAGCTGCACACCAGCCCATTTGTGTGTAGACTTGTAACTAAATATTAGTCCCAGCCACGTGCAGTACATCTATCATTTTGCTCTATGTAAAAACCACCAACTAATTCATATCAATCGTATTTAATTGTAAAGATACTAATTTTTAAAAAATAGCATCGTTTTTCCTTAAGTTATTTTAAACGGTTTGTTTATCTGAATTTATTGTCTAATTGTATTGCAATCGTGGAATTGATGTAAATTTAAGTTGTGCATTCACTCAGTCCTTTTTTTACTTTTAGTGTATAAGAACATACATATTTTAAAGTCGAAACATCACACGAAACCGGCTTACCCTGTGATTGTAAGTGATGATTAATATATTTAATAAGTTATAAATTCACTCAGTCCTGTTTCAAGTTTTAGGTAATAAGTAACTATAAATTTTTATACCAAAATGTCACGTATAAATGCTTCTTCAAATGCTTCTTAACGGGTACACCTCCGGGCGTTGAAGTCTTTGGTGTGCGTGTGTTATCCCTTACCGTGAGGCATAGTTTTGAAAACGTTATCCTATGTGGCGTGTTCCTAAATATTTAAGGGTTTTGCCATGCGGGCTCACGAAAGTATCCGGGTCAGGCTAAAAAGCCTGACCCGGATATTTCAGTGAGCCGCACGGTGAGGATTAAAGTAGCCAGAAGAAGAAACTGTAAAGAATCGTAGAAGTACAGCACATTTTTCTCAGTGTCTCTGTCCGTTTTCCTGCTCCCACATCTCGTGTTCTCGGCTATTAGGTCACATCTCATTGTTATTATGTGTATTGTGTTTTCATTTGAGAGATTTGAACTTTGACTATTCTGCAGAAGTATTGACATCCAATGCAGCCTGGACGTAACGAGAATTGAAGATGTTGATATAGATTTTTGTTTGATATTAAATGTCTGATCCTAAACTATTAGAATTGTTGTTATTTATGGGAACACTGAAGTCCTGCAAGGAATAATGTGATGGGTTGTTTTGATTAATATTACCTTCTAGAATTAACAATTTTATTTTAATTGATGTTTGTCCACAGCACGTTGTAAACAGTTTGGTCAATGTGGCATTACCACAGAGGTTTAACCTTGGGCCGGTACCTTCAATAAAACTGTGGTCCTGCTTTTAAACTATATTTTCCAACCATAACGTTACACACAATGAGTTAATGGGTTTGGTTTACAAATGCCAAAATCGTTGTAAACAGTGCCCTTTTTCGTTTGATTTACAAACACCCAAATCTGTTACTTTGCAAAGAAAGAAATCGTTTTTCTTTGCAAAGTGCACAGTTTACAACAATTGTTTTATTTCTAAATCGAACTGATTTGTTCCGTGACAGCTATCAAATTTATTTAAATTTAACATTTATATAACATGAGTAAATAGAAGAGGCAAAGTTCATGACTATAATTTAAGATTAGCGCAATAGTTCACTTTTCTTTCTTGATAATTGAAATATTTTATTTGATTACAACAAACTCGATATTTATTAGGCAGTATACACTTGTTATTATTATCGTACTCTTACACGGGACAGGAATAATTTTACGAAAGGGATATACCGATTAATCCTGAAGGAGCTGCGTCAAGATCAGTAGGACTTTAACTACGATCACCTTGTGCTGCTGAGATCCTTTAAAAGCTCTTTTAACCAAATCGCCCCAGGATGACTTTAAGTTGGATGTTAAAAACAGAAAAAGACCAATGTTGAGCAAAACACAAACTGGTAATAAGATTATCGACATGCTTACATAATACAGTATCAGTGTACTGAAAATATATACGCTGTCATAAAACTCTTCCATTTCAAGAAACACAAAAATAAAGGTGGGATTTTTTTTTGGTAACGAAAGATACCACAGGGTCCAGTTCCACGAAGTCGCCAAAGTCGTGAACTAAACCACTGGATCCACGATTTTGGTTTTCAAATGCCAAAAATCCTTGTAAACTTTGCAACTTCCTAAAACAAACACGTTTTTTGAAACTGCATGTCTGCTCTTTAATTCGATGACATAGTCCACAATTGCAACGGCTTTGTGAAACGGGACTCATTCAATAAATACATTTCATAGCACCGTTTGACAAAGCTGTCGTAAACTTACGACGTCGTAAACCATCTCTCCGAGCCAGTTTTTTTTTAAAAAGTGCACAGTTTACATCGATTTTCAAACCTAAACTGTGGACAAGTGAAATGGTTCACGACGTTGAAATTTACGACGGCTTTGTAAGTTTGATAGTCTATTGCTGTTGGAATCAGATTGGTACTGTTGAGGTCAGTACGTTTATTTGATATTACAACATGTTAATTTAATTGTCTCACGCAAACCCACGGCTGTTGAAAAACAAGGCAGAGGTAAATGGTTTAAAGGGCTACCGCAGTCGGACTATATTTGTGCCAAAACGATCACCACAGATTATCCTCACAAGAGCGCATTTTAAAACTCTAAACTATAAAAAGAAAGGAAATTATTGAGCGGTTTTCTATCGGTTTTATGAATGCATGTATATGTGTATGTGTATGTATGTATGTATGTATGTATGTATGTATGTATGTATGTATGTATGTATGTATGTATGTAAGTATGTATGTATGTATGTATATGTGTATGTGTATGTATGTGCATATGTGTGTGTATGTGTATGTGTAAGTGTATGTATATGTGTATATGTGTTTGTGCGTGTATGTATGCATGTATGTGTCTGTGTATGTGTGTGTATGTGTGTATGTGTGTGTATATGTGGTAACGTGTATGTGTGGAAACGTGTATGTGTGTGTATGTGTATGTGTGTGTATGTGTATGTGTGTGTATTTATATGTGTGTATGTGTATATGTGTATATGTGTATATGTGTATATGTTTATCTGTGTATCTGTGTATATGTGTATATGTGCACACATATACGTGTGTATGTATATATGTATGTGTGTATCTGTGTATATGTGTATATGTGTACATGTGTATGTGTGTATGTATATATGTATGTGTGTATGTGGTATATGTGTATATGTGTGTATGTGTGTATGTGTATATGTGTATATGTGTATATGTGTATATGTGTGTATGTGTATATGTGTATATATGTATATATGTATATGTGTATATGTGTATATGTGTATCTGTGTATCTGTGTATATGTGTATATATGTGTGTGTGTATGTGTATATGTGTAAATGTGTAAATGTGTATATGTGTATATGTGTATATGTGTATATGTGATATGTGTACATGTGTATATGTGTATGTGTGTATGTATATATGTATTGTATGTGTTATGTGTGTATATGTGTATGTGTATGTCTGTATGTGTGTATGTGTGTATGTGTGTATGTGTGTATGTGTGTATGTGTGTATGTGTGTATGTGTGT
>JAULCD010012338.1:0-12908 GCA_032361085.1 Calliostoma canaliculatum | reverse complement strand
ATATAACATTGGCTTACGACTGTCGTAGCGCAGAGATCGCTTTGGAACCGGTGCCATTCGGCACCGGTTCCAAATCGTTCTATGCTTTACGACATTTGTGAGCCTACGATAAGAAACAACTTCACAGGACAGTGTTTAAAAAAACCTTTACGATCAACTTAGCCTAAAATCGCTTTGAGGAACAGGGCCCTGGAAACTACTTTCAAAAGCTAACTCAGTTTTAACTGTACAAAATCGTTCTTCTTTTAAACTGCCCCTTAAATACCCGCAGACAGCGCTGAAAGTACCGTTGAGACCGACAAAAACACAAACTCAAAAATACAACAATTAGCTACCAACCACTTACATAACAAGAAACAATAGATTGGTTAAAACAACAAACTTGACAAGCTTAAACCATTGATCATCCAGACCATCTAGACCATTAACTTCAGTGTATACTGTAAACCAACTCACTCAGATTAATGCAACCACCCCCGGAAAATCATGAAAACATAGAAATATGTCAAGATCTGGTGTAACCTTCTCCAGCTTGAGTCACTTGTTTAACTCGCCTACTAATTGACCAAATGCCTCTTCTGATCTCTTTCCGTGTGATAATGTTCCACTCCTGGTGCAGTGCCTGTTCCAAGTCACACTGGTGGCTCCTCTTGAACAAGTGATATACACCTGGTCATTTTGCAAGTTGAAAAATGTCAGGAATGTACCTATGCCCGATAAATATTGGCAAAATCTACATAAATTAGCACTGACAATAGTTCGTATTATATAATGTACATACTATTTAGGGTATTAATAGGAGGATGGTAAAGACATATACTTTTTTTTCTTTCAGTAATGCGGTAGTACAAGCAAAACGGTTTTTTTCTGCGCTTTGACGAATTCTACTTAATAAAGAATAATGACAAAATAATGACAATAAAAGATCATTTGGTTGAAATGTTCAAACAATTGAGTGACGATCAAGTCTAACAAGCATCGTTTCAGGAAAGCTCAAGTCTTACGTTTTTGTATAAGTATAATTGAACAGGAATGAACCACACAAAGTCAAAAAGTAAAACTGAATAGCTTTGTTTGTGTTAGAATATTTTTAATTTGGAGTTGAAACTTTAGTAATCTAGGACATGAACAATATTGTGAACTAAAACAAACTAATTATGTTTAAAACAAACACACATTAGTGAAAAAAGACTACTCTTTTTTACAGATAATTTTACATTGAATTAAATACAATGTACTTACTAAAAACAAAACGTCTATTTTAATGTATTTTGTCTTTCCAAACACCATATGGAAACTATCCGTGTATATAAAAAAGACGACACACCCCAGGTGAATACTCATTGGACAAATTGTAAAAATTATTCAGGGAATTTCCATTGGTTTAAAGAGATTTCCATTGAAAATTTTATCAAACCAATATAAATTTGCTGAATAATGTATATGCATTTTTTCTAGTGACTGTGACGAATCTCAATCTCCTTCTAATCGTTGTTTTGAAGATTTAGCCTTAAATTTATTTTGGCCAAGACAGTGCAATACACCAAACTTCTCAGAATAAAACACTTACGAGAGTGAACCAGCCAATCACAAGACCACTAATCAACCCACAGATCTTCAAACACCCACTCAACGAACCAAAAACACATCTAGAACTCGCTAAAACGGGGTATGGATTGAGATTAATAGCGCAAAGACTCGAACGATATAAGACACAAGTAAGTTTTTAATTTGCAATGAATCTTAGGAGCAAATTTATTTCAAAGTGTGTTTTTTTTAAATCATTGTAAGAGATCTTTCTTGAATAAGGAAATAAGTAAAGTTTTCGTTCGCGAGTTGACTCTAAAAGTTAAAATATCATACATTTTAGTTACGTTGTAAACCTAAAGAAAATCTGAAACACATCCCAACTGGTTCATTGTTCAAGAGTATTATTCACACTTAACATCAATGATGTTGCTTGTCTGGAAAGTAAATAATTTATTTTTGTTGAAAAGACGACAATGACGGATTTTGTTGTCGGCTTTGCGACGCAGTTAAAAGTAATCTACACTTTCTTCAAATTGCGTTGTAAGGTATGTACAAACTTTAAAAGGTTAAATTTCGAAGGCGTATTTAAGATCGACGTTTGATGCAACGGGCATCCTGAAAGACCTGTTCCAAATAGTTCTCGAATGACTAGGGCATCTAACTATCGTAATGAAAGTATTAAGTTTGAAGTACAGACGTCTAAACATAAGAGATATTTTTTTATTTTAAAAACAAAAACAACCTTTGTAGTTAGCGGGATCCAAGGTCAATGTTATGTTAGGATTAGGACGCACAGACGACTTTCTGTCATGTCACGTTGATCACATCTCTTAATTTCCCCTGTACATGTTTGGCCTTAATTGATTAAGTTTGTTGTTGTGAAAATCCTGTCCTGCCATCATGGATTTATTGAAAACTGAACTTCATTTGACACGGTTAGTGGCCTGAAAAGTAAATAATGTTCTGTTTTATTAAAAATTCAATGCTGCTTACAGCGGCGCATTTCAACAAACAGTCTGGTTTAGGGAGATTGACATGTGACTCATACTAACTTCCTAACGCATCTCTGAAAAGAGTTGAACAAGAAAAGAGCATTCAATAACATTTCACAAACAAAAGTTGTTAAGCTAAATAATCCTTAGTGAACTAAATTGAGTGTTATACACTCAGAAATAAAACTGTCATTAAAACGATTTATTCTTAAAACTAACAGTATTTATGTATCGAGGTTTACTAAAGGGTGTATAAAAATAGCTACAAGCAAAAGTAAACAAGGTACATTGTTGTAATGCTATAGTTTTGCAATATAGATCGAAAGAAATAATTAATTAAATCACTATTGGCTTCATTTAATTTAAATATAGTTTTTTTAATTCGTAACTACAGCTTATCTGTATATCATCACAACTGGCTTCCATCAACAACTGCCTTCTTGTTCCCCTATCAATTTGTTATCACGATATGTCGTACTATGTTGTAAATGCATGCCGATATCAATCACCCGCTGAAGAAGTACAATTATACGAGATAAACATATAACTATCTGTTGACTTGCAACGTTTGGTTGATACTAAATATTCGTAATCCAAAGCAAAATTTAGAAATGGTATGAATACAATTATTGGAGAAACTTGTATAATTGTAGAAAAACATGAACAGTGAAAATTATACCCGTCAAGAGTTGTTCAATGAAGTATTACTTAAAACGCCTACAACACTCTTGCCATTTATTTGCGGTTCCTGTGACGTGTTTAGAGTAAGTACATAATTACAAAAAGAACAATTTCTTCAAAGTACATTACTATTCCAACACTCATGTACCATATGCTTTAAAATTAACCACATGAATGTAACAATAACATTGTGATTGTGTTAACAATTGAAACATGTTTCTAGTGTATTGGCAATTGCAACATAACCAGTCGCCAGTTTATAACAATTGTATTTACTGGTGACAATCAATATCGCTTAAAACAATTAGTTTGCAAATATTTGACAAAGGAAATAAGGCATCTTGTTAAAAATGACAAAATAGCTGTATAGTAATGTAAACATGTTTTAGGCTAAGATGCGAATATGATATATCTTTTTTGCTTTTTTAAGAGACGTTTTATTTTTCTAGATGTACAAAATACGTTCTTAAAAATAGTGATAACTAACTCTGAGCGCTCTTCACACTGAAATGAAAACGCCCGCCCGATCGTCTTTATGAAATTGTTCGACCGTGACAAATAAAGTCAGTTTTTAAAATTATACTTTTCTTCTGAAAACGAACGTAACATCGTTGAAAAACATAGTGTAAAATAAATATCAGTTTTGATTTTGCAAAGGTCCTATTGGAATATTCACTGGAAAAAAATGTATAGAAATTATTCAGGAAATCTCATCAAACCAAAACAAAAACCGCTGAATAATTTCTATACATTTTTTCTAGTGATTTCATTGAATGAGAGAGATCAATAACGTCTTATTTTGCTTGAGGAACCATGATCGTTGTGTTCACTACTGTGTGTAATATAATGATGCAACTCAGACGTCGACGTCTGTGGCAAGGAGGTAACTATTATTACATTTTGACAGACCGGTTCTGCATGTTGATGATTGATGAACACATAACTAGGAGTCTGTGCTAGTTAAACGAAGCAAGAAGTATCTGGTGTGAAGATTGAGACCAATCCCTGAATCAATGTATTCATTTCGCAAAAGGCCAAGATTGTTACAAATACTGCCCTCTCCATTGCGTTTTAATTTGCTGTTGCAGTTGCAGTTGCAGTTGCATTTAAGACATTTGTTTTGTGAATATTATGTTTGAACAAGTAAGATATTCTAAGGATAACAAACTCGATGTTTCTCGTCGCTCATATTGAAATAAAGAACGTGTTATCCATAGATTGTCTCACTTGTTCATCACACCAACTTCTAGAATACCGCGCAAAGAAGACAACAATATTTTTGACCAGCAGAGCGTCGTTATACTATTCGAAAACAGCTCAGAAGGTTATCAGTGTCCTTCTTTGCTTTGTAAATATGTCTACATGCAGTAAGAACAGAGTGGGAAGCTACATGTATATATAGAATACTAAACGAGCTTACGTGCCATACTATTTTTATGACAGTGAATAATTTTGGTATCTGACGAGCGAAAGCTCGTCAGATACCAAAACTATTCACGAGTTTCATAGCAATGGTATGACACGGGAGCAAGGTTATTATTTTATTTATTACTCGCTTTCTTAAAATTAAATAAAACTTTTTCTTTCTGTTTAATTAACTTAGAAATAGTGTATGAATACAATAGATTCTATCATAACGCTAAGTGTTGATGTTTTGTATGTTTTTTTACTTTAAACTATCACACGGTCACATCATCAACTTTTTGGTTGTTAAAATCATCTGTGACAAAAATAGTAATTGAATAGAATTAGTCTACTATTAGTCTACCTAATTCCAGATTAGAATCAAGTTATGCTACAAATTGAAGAATGTTTTAAATGTTCCATTGCCCTCACGAATATATTCTCGTCACAAGTTTACGGTTCAAATGATGTAAGGATGTTATGCGGTTCTATAAAAAAAACTTAGTAATATTTGTATGGAACAATACCTTTCTAAATGTGTAATAAAGATAGACAAATACTTATCTTAGCACGAAGTGTACTTACATGGCACATATTATATGGTAAACGAAATGTGTAACAACGCACATCGGCCATGACACCTTCACTTAGTGTCAAGGCCATCAGGAAATTACGTAACTCTTCTCTAAAACTTTCATACCACAATTAAAAAATTTAAAGATGATTTTATGGCAGCCCTAATTAACACCTTATTCACGGGGTGATATTTTGAATGTCAATTTATTTACGTGTATCCGTGGAAGATTAGGATCAGTTAACAAGTATAATTTTCTCGGGTTCATTTCAGTAAATATGCTTAATTACTGAAATTTTCAGTAATTAGACATACTTCCTGAGTGAATTAGGTATTATACATAATTCCTAAAAATTTCAATAATTATACATATTTACTGATTATACTTGTTTCTGTAACATATATACCATTCAAAATCAATCATTTTGTAAATATTTACTGACTTTGTTTTGTCGCGAGATAAATGTTGTTACATATCCATTGTGACATCACAATGGTAGGGCAATAGGTATGATGTCATACCTGAGATATCACTAGAATGACAATGACATCATTTGTGACGATCTCCTGGGATCTCACACAAGCGTTATCACTTTAAAATTGTTTTATGTGTAAAACGTCCTAGATAAAATGTTCAGTGGAATGTTTTCGCCTTACTCTTCGTTACAGTTTAAATAAATCTCATATTAAAATGTTTGATTGGTGAGACTTTCCACTTTAAAAGTTTATTTATAGTAGTTCAACGGTTATAGAAAATAAATGAACATGTTAACATTAGAATGTTTTGTTTCTATACAGGACTGACTGGATTAGATAGCGTGTATTCTGAAAGTAGTCTAAGAATTATTACGTTCAATTATCATTAAAATATTGTTCTGTATATGATTTTGAAGTATCGTATAGACTATTTTATATGACCATTTACCGGTGAAAAGGAATATTTTGTTGTTGTTGTTAAAATTCCTCACGTCTTTGAAAAACCTCCAGATTTGTACATACACTATTCAACATCTGCTGGTCAAACATTTACGAAAAGTAACCAAACCGGAGGTCTATTTACAAGGCAGTTCATTGACGCTCTGAGAACAAAAAACAGGAGGTAATATAAATATATGATTAGGATTTTGTGTAAATTGGCAAAAACATATCTCATTAAAGACTTCTATACGATCAATTATATACTTTTCCAATGAAAAAAATCTGTTTTGTTTGTTTGATGTTTGCTAGAGACCGATTTGATTGACATGACATCTCCTTTCGACCGAAAAGAACATCAAGATTTTTACATATGTTATTCAACATCTGCTGGCCAGACATCCACGAAAAGTAACCAGACTGGAGATCTATTTACAAGGGAGTTTATTGAAGCTTTGAGAACAAAGAGCTGGAGGTAAACAAATTCAGGGGCCTGTTAAACAAAACTAACGTAAGCTAAGATACATTTTAATTATTTTTTTCTATGACTACCAAACAGTTACTTAACTAATTTTGTAATAATTGTTTAAAGAAAGCAGGGAAGAGACATGGTCATCTTCCGGAATGAAATTCGTAAGGTTAAGACGTCTTAGCCTTATGAAATCTTTGTGGAACCGGCTCAAAAATTTACGAGAGCTCCAAAATGAAAATTTAACACGTCTTAGCCACATGAAACCTTTGTGAAACCGGCCCAAGTTGTTACGAGAGTGCTAAGATAAAAGTTAAGAATTCTTAGCCTTATGGAAACTTTGTGGAGCCGGTCAAGAATTTTTTTTAGGAATGATATTGTTAATATATTTGTTTGTCCAATTTTTTCAACTGTTGTCCCCCCAAAGAATAATCAATTATCAACAAATTATTAATTATATTTGAAATCTTCTCATTGTACAACAAACAATTGGGTTTTATTTGGAAACTTTAGCTTTAGAACCAACAGTTTTTGTTATTTGAACTTCCATCACATCTGCTTATTGGTCAATTAACAACCAATCAACAGAACTGACGTCATTGGACTTGTTGATCACGTGACACACCAACTCTGCAAAAAGAAGACATTCGTCCAAAAAGACGGAACTTGTATGATACAGAAACCAGAAACCATCGACACACTAACCAAGAGATTCTTCTTTCAGCAACCAGACATTTATGGGTATTGTATTAATTTAAATTATTTTACTAGTGTTACATGTGTCATATTCACCTTAGAAAGATTGGTTTGCAAACGACACAAATATTGCAAACTGCAATTTCTATTTTTAAGTAGTATATAAAAGGTTAAGTTAAAGGACAAGGCGGCTTTTTTGAACCTTTTGAGAAAGTACACAGGTTATAAATTGTTTTGCAAAATACAAACCAAACCATAGATTTAACGAATTTTCAAAAAATCCACAAAAGCATTTTTTTACACATTAAATGTCAGCCCATCCTAAATGTTCGCAGTGAGTAGTAGTTCTGAGAACCAAAACATACATAAACCTGAAATACTTAACTCAAATTTGATTTTTCTTAAAGTTTATATGTATATGATTAAATGATGGAGTAGTTTGTTTTCTTTCTTCTGCACTTACTCAACAAGCGCTTTCAGCTCTTCCGAGCCTCTTTAGGTTGATGCATATATATCAACAACTCAATAACTCAACAACTTGAATACAGAGTAGTGGCGTTTCTGTGTATATTCTTGCACCATTATTACTTGCTTTATAACAGTGCAATAATCCAGGGGTGTAGAATCACTATGCCCGACTCGTCAGACTCAGGAAATTTAAAGCACCGACGAGTTCATTTGTGTGTGCTGGTTGTCCGCAGACAAGTAGAAAATACTTGTACCCTGAAAGTTCCGAACCCAAAACCTGTCAAAAATCCAACCTAAATAGACTGTTGAAAAGTTTTCCTGTAATAACGGGAGCTTTTTTCACACAAATTATTACAGGAAAGCTTTTCAAACTTCAACAGCACTTAGTGGTAACAATTTTTCGTTATACTTAACCAAGTTCTGATGAATCAGCACTGTAAAGCCCGGGTCACAACTCGCCGTACTTGCAAGTACGTGCTGTCTACTTGCAAAAACGTGGGCAAAATTTGTGGATCCGTACGTTGTGAGTACCGCCTCAGCACGCAGACACGCCGTAGCACTTTTAGTGCATGAGGAACTTCCGCTGCTTTCGGGCTACGGATTCACCCCCAGTACGGGTGACGCGCGTGCTCTTTACAGCCAATGAGTGCTTAACGCACTGACTCCGTGAGTTTAAAAAAAATAATTTCTACGGTCAGTTGCTCTACGGACGGCGCACTTGGCACGTAAAAAGTGCGTGGTCCGTGTTTACTCAGCACTTCCCTAGTTTAACTGTCAAATGAGCGCGCAGAACTCACGTGGATGGTACCGAGTGAGCACGTGCTCTGCACTTACAATGCATATTGTGTGCACTGATTTCGACAGTATATACAAAATCCTAGCCGACGGACAAATGCCAACATTTCGGACTCATCGCACTTGCATGCTCTTAAAACATGCAAATGAGTAAGGACACCGTACGTCAGCAGCACGTGTAAATACGGCCTCCGTACGATAACGTGGCAATCGCAGGGAGATCGTACGTTGTAAGTATGTATAACTTGCGCAACGTACGATGCACGGCCAGGCGTAGCGTGCGGGCCACGTACTTGCACCTTGTGCAGCCGTGCGGGTGATGTGCGTTGACGTACTCCCTGCCTGCCCTCGCCAATCCCACTACACGTTTTAAGAAAAAAACGTGGCGACTGTGGCCGCCCCCAAAAACGTACGGACTAAAACACGCATGGTGGGTTGTGACCTGGGCTTTAGGGTTATAACTATACGACTCGGACAAGTAGAGAATAGCTGCGGACACGAAGATTTTGTCTGTTCACTTGTCCATGGACAAGTTTTAAACAATGGTATTTCCACACCCCTGGAATCGACACCGAAACGTCGCTATTCAGCAACCAAGAAGTTATAATCAATGCACTTCAACATTTGTCCACATTTGTCAGTATATATTGGTCAGGTTAAACTTGACATTCGACGCGCGACGTTTATAAACGTGTGTGTAATATTTACAGTTTTACAACACTAGAGTAAAGTGATTATAGTACTATGTTATTTATCCTTGATAAATCCATTGCATGTCATCTCCGCTACGTAAAGTAGCGGAGATGACATGCCATGGATTTATCAAGGAGGCATGTTATTTTCTTAATTTCTTGTTGCTGAGATATAGCACACTCACTGCGAAACAAATCGAACGATAATGTCTTGTAAACTGAGAAGAAAACAATTGAATTATTGAATATTAAATAAATGAAATGTTTTGTTTTGGACAGTGATTCTCCAAGGATCGAGAAAGCACAGCCCAAGACGCTAAAGCCCTTTCAGCACATAAGCCTGGACCTTCTTGGACCATTTTCTGTAACTGGAAAAGGTATCAACCAACATGTCATGTTTTTGGATGAAGCTGATATTACTGTTTTGTGTTCAAATGAACATTCATCAAATTTCAGTTGAGTGTGTGGGTTGATTGTATCAATGTCTTTTGTTTTAAGACAAGGCCCACAGCCAAACATATGAGGCCCTTGGACATACAAGCTGGCTCGTGGGCATGCCCTTCGGATTGTGGTTGTTCCTTGGGACAGTCTGTTGTCGCTAAATTATAAATGGAGGATGTAAAATTCTTAAACGAGCTTGTTTAGAGCTTGATAAATTTGCTATATTTCTGACGCAGCCTTCGTGGTGGTGTTTCTGGTGTTACACTGGTTTCAATAGTATTTCAGCTATCTCATGAGTGAGTGAGTGAGTGAGTTATTGTTTTACGCCGTTTGGCTATCTCATGACGATCAGTTTAAAAGCTAAGTATGAGGGACTTATTGAACGTGAATAATCTATTTTGTATACTGGGTTCTGTCTGTAGTATTAACTGGAACAAATGTTTTAGTCGATTAGTTTAATTGCTGTAATTTCATCTTAGGTAATCGCTCCATCGTTGTGTTCACTGACTCGGAGACACACTGGGCTGAAGCTGAGGTTGTGCCAGATCTACACGTTAACTCAATTATCGACTGTTTGCTGAAGTTTGTGTGTGTACATGGCATGCCTGAAGTACTCCAATCATCAACAGATGTGAAGACGATTTGCAGCAAGATGGGAATACAAAATACGACTTGTCCAACCGGAAGTAAAGAGTACAACCGGAAGCTGTGCCGTGTGATACGCGTGTTTGTGGGAAAGAGACCTGACGACTGGGATACAACTCTTCACTTCCTGTTGTTCAGTTACAGGACTGCAGCTGAAGAACTCTCCAACCGAATCCCATTTACACAGCTCTTTCATAGAATTGCGAAGCCACCTGAATGTTTTGATGAACAAGGAAGTGCTCGAGATGTGGATATTTTGCAAAGAGCAGAGAAATTTATTCAGTTAGCATTGGGCTAAAATTAGAATTAAGTTCACAGATGTTAAAATCGTTATAAACTATGTCTCTTCAAGAGCAGAAAATTCACAGAGGAGGCACTAAGAGAACACGTATTGGTCTAATAATATGATTCAGTTTGCAAATATTGAAATCGTTTGTGAGTGAGTTAGTTAAATATGTGGCGCATACAAGAGGCCATCCTGGGTAACGGCAGGGGATCCACGCTCGCTACCGACTGACGCTACTATCCCCTGGGTTTGATCAATGGGTTTCTGCCGATTTTAAAGTTGCGTCATCGTCGCTATTGTCCAATGAAACGCTTAGCACAGCAAACCGTGTGCAACCAATGAGAATCGTTCTTTCAAATTTGAAATTCACATCACACACAAAGCTATTGTTGCTGGCAAGAGTTACGTCCCTTGAACTTAGTCCGATAGGAAAGACGTGTCATTGCATTGGACAGCTATCTTTATCGACACGTAATTCAAATCGGCAGAAACCCTGCGATCAAACCCAGGGGATAGTAGCGTCAGTCGGTAGCGAGCGTGGATCCCCTGGCGTTACCCAGGATGACAAGAGGCACACCGAAGGAGAAAAATATAAGAAAAAGAGACTGACAGAAAGAAAACCTACAGAAAAAGATTTCCATTTTAGCCAACTTGTACGTCAAGCATGAAGTTACTGGGGTCCTATTCTTTCCAGTGCCCGAGGACACTCCCCGGAAACCCCACGTGGGTAAATCGTTTGTAACTATGCCTTTTTAACTAAAACTAACCAAGAGTAGATAATTCATTCGATTACCAGAGACACTTAACACTAGAAAAAATGTATATAAATTATGTTTTTTTATGGGTTTAATGAGATGTCCATAGGAAATCTCATCAACTACATAATTTCTATACATTTTTTTCAGTGGAAGAACGTATTGGGCTAACATTAAAGTTCATTTTGCAATTGTCAACATTTTTGTAAACTCTGAGTAGAGGTAGATGGTAAATGGTAGATGTAAATGGTATGTGGTAGATGGTAGAGGTAGATGGTAAATAGTAGATGGTAGATGGTAAATGGTAGAGGTAGATGGCCAGACGGTTGATGTAGATGGTAGAGGGTAGATGGCAAATGGTAGAGGTAGATGGTAGATGGTATAGTTCTTATCAGCATTGAGGGTTCTAGATTATTACAATTTCAGAATTGTAATAAATGTAACTTATGCAATTTTAACCTATTTTGTAACGAATATAACTTATGCAATTTCAACCTATTTACAAATTGTTATATTTTTATTCCGGTCGTTTAACATGTTTTTAAATGTTGCGACTACTTTATGCATTTTATTCTTTCTCTCTCGTTTTTACTATTGGACCAACACAACATAATGCACGAGAGTTGTTGCTGAATTTGCGCTGCTAATTTTCTTAGTCCCTGCTAATAGTCTTAGTCCCTGCTAATATTCTTAGTTCCTGCTACTATTCGTAGTCCCTGCTACTATTCTTAGTCCCTGCTAATAGTCTTAGTCCCGTTCCACAAGCTGTAAGGCTAAGATATATTAACGTTCATCTTGGCGCACTCGTTACGATTAAACGTTAAGACAGCTTTACAATAACTTTGTGGAACTGGACTCTTGCGTTTGTAAACCAAAATTAAGTCGTTTATTTTTATTTTTTAAAGTTGCATTTTCCCCCTAAACTGATCAATAGTAAATACTAGACTTGCTTATTTTATACAGGCCTCTTACATTTTTTTAATCATCGTGCAGGACTAAAACATAATCAGTTTGTGCTGTTGAAACACTGTCTTGTGGTGATTTGTTTAAAAGAGCTCCTGGAGGAGCTCTTTTAAACAAACTACCACAGGACAGTGTTTCAACAGCTATGTAGGTTAAAGTTTAGAAACCAAAACTAGTGGCAAACTAGTGGCTCAAGGAAAGATAAGCAGTCGCTGTGCAGGACTAGATGTTTGATACCAAAGCAAAATATGCGTGGTCTTCTTGCCATAGTTACAGAATTGTTTGGGGGGGAATCACATTTTAAAACCCCCAATTTGTCTAGAATTATTTAAGTTAAGTTCTTTCACTGGCATACAGTAAACAAAATAACTGTATCTATTCTGAACACTTGATCGAAACAGTAATAGTAAACGAGGCAATAAAAACTTTTATGAAAATTTCACCAACATAACGACTATTTAAACAATTCGATTCAGTCTAAACGTCAAAAACGAGATCTAAATTTCAAAAACAAATCTTAATTTCCGAGCAATGGCTTATACTTTTAAAAGTCCTATTTTGGACAAGATGTTCCAAACAATTTATTAACGAAATTAGGTGTG
>JAULCD010012227.1:0-12918 GCA_032361085.1 Calliostoma canaliculatum | reverse complement strand
GCTCTCGTTACGAGAGCGCTAAGATGAAAGTTAAGACGTCTTAGCCTCACAAGTTCCTGGAACATGACCCTGCTCTTTCACCATCTACCTTAACCCCTACTGTGCGGCATAAATTTAGAGAAGTTGTCCTGAGTGGCGTATCCCTACGCAAAATAGCCGCTTGTTTGTTCCAGCGACTCACGGAAATATCTGGGTCAGGCTAGTAGCCTAACGGTAGGGTTAGGATGATTGGTAAAGAAATCAGAATAGGTAGCGTTGAATGGAAATAATGACTTGTATCGATCTTAGCTCACAAACAGGTCCTATGATATACAATAATAATATACGATAAAGTATACAGTGTGTTTAGGTATAGTAAAACATATCAATTATTACCTTCAACAGGTGCTGTTAATACTGCTCCACCAGGTGAGGTTCACGTAATTTCGAAATTGAATATTTCTGCCGGCAACATGTTCTCTCTAATTACCACATCAACTCAACACGTCTTGACCTGTCTGTGTTTATAACGCTGCTTGAGATTTACCAGCGGGAATAACTAGCGAGTGCTAGTGTTAACATAAACATAACAAGGAGGAAAACGTGCATGTTTTTTTCTTACAGTTACATGTAAAATACACACAAAAATAGGTGTGGTGTCTGCGTATTAAATGTTTCTGAAAACATGCTGGATCTTAAAGCACTGGACTCACAAGTTCTTTGTACAAATTCTAAATTGGTGTAAACTGCGCATATTCCAACGAAAAACAAGTTTTTCGTTGGAATATGCACCGTTTATACTAATTTTGGCATTTATACACTGAAACTATGAGCGCAGTGAGGTGTTTCTTTACTTGTCCTTTTACACAATTTTGTTTCAGATTTTGTTTCACAAAACTTTCGTATGGTTAAGACGACTTAACAAGAGTGACAAGATTATTATTAAGACGTGATAGCCTTACCAGGGCGTTGTGGAACGGAATCAAGAACCTCTGAAGATAAGAGTACAGGTACGCATTACAACCATACAGTTAGTGGCAAATGCTTCCTGATAATGTTCCAGACGTTACATCTGTCTAGCAAAGGATTTGAATGTATCAGGTTAGTTGCTTCTTCAGACACTCATTCTCCTCCAACCGCTGCAGTGAAGATGTGACTCTTGACACCTCAGTCCAATAGCTGTTCCATCTCTCTTCATTAACGCCAGCCGTGAGAATGGAATCAGCACAGATCGATGGAACACTTCAATGAGACGGCGTGGATCAGCTGTACTGGATGTCACCTGTGGGTTGACTGATCACGGGGTCTGTCACTATCTCAAGTGGTAATCGTGCAATAACATTGAATGTGACAAAACTTTATGGATGATTAACTAATTTATGGCATGAAGGCGACGTTTCCGTATAGATTCTTACACCGTTTTCAGGACATTGTTTCAATATTTGCCAACGATCAACTTAGCCTAAGATCGCTTTGAGAAACGGGGTCCAGAACCTTAATACAATATCAAAACAAGCCATTGGTGACCTAAATTTACTTATTCCCATCAAATGGTCAACCTCTTATAATTCTGGCAATTATTTCCTCAGATATTCTGTTTGATTGGCCAAGTTCATGATGTGAGAAATGTGACAGCAGTTTACTGAGTTTAATGTTGCACAAGAGAGACTTTGAGTTCTGCTTGCACAGTGCAAGTCGCGGTTATGTAAACGGGAAATATTTAAAAACACTGGTCTTCATGCTCAACGAATTTTGTGAATTCTGTTCAGTTGTAGTGGAACGCAAATTGTAGAACTATTCGTCTGAATTATACAAGTATGCATGGTCAGAAGTTCGTGTCAATTCACTAATTGCTTATGGTCAATTAGAACACCAAGTCAGGCGACTGGTCTGCCTTGTCTGGGAATCTGTTAAACTTAACGTATGGTGGTAGAGGTTACAAGTGTTGACGACTGTGTTAGAGATTCGGGGCCTTGTTTCACCAAGCTCTCGTAAACCTAAGACGTCTTAACTTTTATCTTAGCGCTCTCGTTATGAGAGCGCTAAGATGAAAGTCAAGACGTCTTAGCCAGATGGAGGCTTTGTAGAACAGGATGTTGCTTTTTACCTAAGATTAAAAATTCGTGGAGGAATATTTTGTTGTCTATTGATTATGACGAAGTATTGACTAAGATCAGTCTTAAGTTAAGACAGCTTTTTGGAACGGGCCCCTATGGATATTTAGTGTTGGTGATGAAGCATCACTTCTAAAACATGGGTCCAATTCGCCAATGGGATTCCGTGGACTAACAGAGCATGCGTGTGGACGAACAAGGTGGGTGTGTGAATGAAATAGAGTTTCATGGATTTCAGCAATATTTCAGCTATATTGCTATGTGGTGTACAAGAGGAACACCGAGGGAGTAGCAGGTGAGAAAAAGAGAATGACAGAAAAAAGCTACAGCAAAAGATCCCCATTTTAGCCAGCTTGTACGTCAAGCATGGTGTTACTGCAATCTCATTAAAACCAGTCCGACAGCGCCGTTGCACATTTTACACTCTTCATGTAGGATCTGAGAGTCACCCATAGAAGGTCGTGTCAAACTGACCCCTGAAGCGACCAAATGAGCGAGCCGCTTACACGGTCGTGTAAAAGCAGCGGGGTGGGGCTTACGCTTTTGAATTATTTTAGCCAAAACCGAAATACCGAAAGAAGCTTTAATCCGTTTGGTTGAAATTGAATTGTCGTTGAAAGGTCAGTTGGACACGACCTTCTATTAGTGATTCTCAGATCCTACATGAAGAGTGGGAAAACAACAACGGGGCAGTAGGGCTGGTTTTAATGAGATTGCTGTTAAACTCTACAATGTAGACTACACGTTGAGGACACTCAGTGTTCTGTTAATCACTTGCAAGGTTATCAAAAGCTTCTTAAGCTTGGAAACAAATCAAATTGGTGCCACTAGCGCTTAAAGGGTTAAAGGTGAGTTCATCAAGATCAATATCAATATTGATTACATGTCATTCATACATTCAAGTATCAGCCTACATGAACAGATGGTACAAAGGTAACGATTTATGATATTTACATAATTAATACAATAAACATACCCAAAACTTAATCGAAATCTAATTAAAATGGACGCGGGGGAAATATAGTTAATAAGTAAAATATGAATGACAACAACTGATTATATTACTATTTACTAATCACTTAAATAAGTAATAATTATTAGAAAAAATATTTCAAATAATATTGGATGAATCTACTGATATTTATATAAAAAAAGGTTGTGATAAGATTTATGAAAAAGTAGTCCCTTGATATAACATATTTAATTAGAGTAGCGTGAACAATAAGTACTTGAATTGTAAAACTTAAACTAATACAAGAAAAAGTGTCAAAGTGTAATACCTAGGTGAATAAATGCACGTGTATATTTGTCTTGGTGAATGAAAGAAATAATGTTAAGATTTAACACCTGCCTTAAGTTTTTAAACCAATTTGTTGATTTGTAACAAATTATTTATGCCATCGCTCTTTCACAACACCTTTATTTGCAACCTCAAAGGGTTTTAATTTTGTTTAAGAAACCTTGTGACCTTCTTAACCCCAAGTTAATCCCATTGTATCTTCAATTGTAACACCCTCCTAATTCAAAACACTTCCATAGGGAGTACTTTCAAACAAAGTACTACAAAATAGGGTCAACAACATATTAAACATGGATGTAGTATTACTGAGGCAACAATCTTTGATTTTTTAAATTAATGACGTAACTACTTGTAATTGTGACGTCATGACATTATGACGTCAAGATAAGAGTGTTATAACCTGGTCTAAGGTTTGGGCCTGTTATGACGTTATCTTAACGTAGAAGGCTTTTAAAAAATAGGCATATGTATATATGGGTATATTTCTTAATAACTGCGATTAAAAAAGAATATTTGAATCTGAAGTTTTTAAAATGTTGCCCTCACTGTTTTGTTTCTAAGTGTTTACTTCATAATTACCAAATATAATTTAATTTAATTAGACAATTAGATTTAGAAGAAACCTATTTTCAAGTAAATATTCGATTGTAATTCATTATATTTGTTTGACAAACGGAAAAAAGATCATGCAACAGTATATCTACAAAAAAATTTATAGTATGTTTATCAAATTATGGTCATTAATAACATTAAATATTATGTAATGCAACTTCTTTAATTGTAAAACACGACTAGTCCTTGCCCCTTCATCAGGTGACAAAGAGGCAAGGACAGACCAGAAATGTCGTTTTTTACGATTAAAGAACTTGTAATCCAAATATGTCCTGTTACAAATACTACTGCTAAATGCCTTTAAATAGGCTCACTTTTCAATTAGAATAATAAGTCATTACGTGTTGCTATATGTTGAAAACAATACTTGTTCAATGGGTTTGGTTTATACAAGCTAAATTTTTATCAACTGTGCACTTTTGAAGGAGAAACTGTGGGTACATTTTATGTGTGGTTAAGGGTGAGTTTAAACTGTTTTGATTATGAAGATTAAAATAGGTTTCACTTCAACGTATCTGAATAAGTGAACGCGTAATACAGTCCAGATAAGAGTAAATCAAATTGTCCTCAAAAATCTGGATAAGTGTTTGTGAAAACATTATTGCAAAAGTTGGCGTGTTCATCCTGAGAGTGCCAAAGTAATTTTATTGGGACTTCAAACTGTGATTACTTTATGTTGTTGAAAACCTATCTTGTTTTAAAGAATTGTTTAAGAGGCATTTTATAAATTGTGAAAACATAATGTGACGCTTTATGGATAAATCTCTTTATTTGCACGAAAGCGACGTTTCAGTATAAATTCTGATACCACTTTCAAGCTCTTTAAAACAAATTATCATAGGTAAGACTGTTGAAACCTATCCTGAAACAATTTGTTTTAAAGAACTCCTTTGGGAGCTCTTTAAAATAAATTGTCTCAGGAAAGGCCTTTAACAGTCTATTTTGACTGGAATTTAGTATTAAAATTAACAAATGTTCAGCTTATCACCCTGAGTGTCCCAAAATATGTGTGACGATAAAACAGTTTTGACAAGTGTAGTCACTGAACTGTCTGAATAATAGTGTGAAGAACAGCCTCGACAAGTGTGAGTGAAGGTTTGTTCTGACAAATAGATCAAAATAACTGCATTGATAAGTGTTTCTGTGAATCTGTCTAAAAAGTGTTCGTGAACGATCTGGGCCCCGTTACGCAAAGCGATTTTAGGCTAAGTTGATATTAAATGCTAAAATATAATATTGGCTTATGACTGTCGTAGCGCAGAGATCGCTTTGGAACCGGTGCATTTCGACACCAGTTCCAAATCAATCTCTGCGCTACGACAGTCGTAAGCCTATGATAAGAAACAACTCCACAGGACTTTGTTTAACAAACACTTACAATAAATTTAGCATAAATTTGGGAAACAGGGCCCTGCACTGTCTGACACAGGGCAGTCAAATGTGAAATATACTAGTATCTAATTGTGTATTAATTTCTGAATTCAAAGTCAAAACGCAATATTTGCCAATACATTGACCAATCAATAAACTTAAATTAAAAAAGATGTGTTTTATTTTAATTTTAATATCTATATTACCCAATAAATAAACCAATACATGTAAACGTTTATCAAAATGTTCATGTTGAGAAGATTGGCCAGTTTATGCCTAACCATATACGCATGAAGATTCCTGCAGAAGCTTGTTTGCAATGTGCAATACAGCTGCGTCCCAAAAGTGTGTACCTGATGTTATATGGCAGTGTATTTTGTTGTTCATAATAATTGTCACTGTTTTTGCACTGTTATATGGTTAAGTTCTGTTGAAGTTCATTACACAGTAGTTGACATATGATTGGCATATTTATAAACAAATACTGCACTCAAGGCAGGGAGTGCTAAAATAGATTTGAAATTCCCACCTGGTATAAGCTCACACACTCTTTAATAATCTAGGAAGAAAGAGAACATTTTCGAAATAATTGAGAGTATAAATAAGGAGTGTTTCGTTCATTTAGGGACACATTCCAAGACTAGCTTTCATTAAAAATCCCTGCCTGTGACTGACTTTTTTGGACACCTGACTACTTTTGACAACAGTAGCTACTGGGTGAATATATTTTGTGATCACTGACTTTTGCTTAGATCTCTGTATTTAGATATTATCATCATACCACTGTCCTATCACTTACTGCCATTTGATAGTGTGTTACCATTCAATTTTGTACTACTATTATAATTTATGTGCATTACCTTGTATTTATTTGTAAACCTAGTGATTATTGTAATGCATTTGTTGATTGTATTATATTTGTTTGTTGTTTTCACACTTAAGTCTGTTGCGTACAGATTTCTAAATTAACATCCTGTTTCATTTTGGGAATTAACACATAACACCTTTTGCATTTAGAAGACATGTTTTAAGCTGTTTACATTACACTCATATGCAGATAAGGTGTACTTTCTTTAACAAATTACGTACAGTTACGTACAAGTGTAGCACCCTGCATTTTTTGGACTTCATCAACGTTACTAGATTGTAGAACTTGTTCCTGTTTTCTTCTTGTTATAAGCTTCAATTAGTTATACGATGTTCTTTTAATCATCTGCAAACGTTTTAGTAAAAGTTCTGTCCCCAATCAAATAAGTAATTGAATGTATGTAATCCTAAAATGATTTTACTATTGTTATTCTGTTGTTTTTAATGTATACCTGTTTTCTGTCACTTTAGTTTGGTAACACTTCGCACAAACTGTTCTTATATAATTTCTCTAAAATCGAAGTAATACAATTACAAATTTAGTTTCAAAACGGTTTCGAGAAAAAAAAGAGCAAAACTGGCCATTTGTTTTAAGAACGCAGAAAATGTTGCGGATATTATTGGTAAAAGAGTAACACAGAATATGCCTACTTCCAGTGATGATTTCTGGAATTAGTCTAGAGACATTGGAATTCACACAGTAAATCGGAGTGCCAAAGTCTCTACCTTTTTATGCCAAGAAGAACCAGGGCACTGGCTATTGCCAAAGGGGGAAATACTCAGTACTAATTGCACTGTGTGAATAAAGTGTTTTCAACAGTTTTGTGTATTTAGTTTTATTATTGGAAGCTTGTGAATCATAGGTTTTATGTAAAGTTAGTAAAGGAAACAAACTTTTTGGACGCAGCTGTATTATTATTGGTAGTATTTTGTAAAAAAGCTGTCAGAAATACAGTCACAATGTAGTAAGGAATTCACTTATTAATCATGTTCATTCAATGAATATTCAATTATCTTAAAACTTAAACTTAGTAACATTTCTAAAAATTAATATTTAACAATGCTTAAAGCATATGGTGAAATTAGGCACACTTTACCATGTGTTTATAATCCTTGAGTGCTGTTAAGTGAAATACCTGCTAAGAAAGGAGTAACATATTCCTATTCTTGCTATTCAAGATACGTAGGACGGGGTACATGGTTGTTGACAGTCAACAGGTGCCCGAGTCTATGTATCTTGAATATTAGTCTGGCTTATTTTCAAGAAATTGCAATATAATAGTTAACCCTTAAAGTGCTGAAAAGTTATGTTGTATAACTGTGACAACTTTGGGTTGCTGAAAACCAACTGTGGTTTCTTTGTAAGCAAGAGCTCCTGCAGGAGCTCTTGCAAACAAATTCCCACGAATCGGTTTTAACATCTTATTTAGGTCGGAATCTCGACACTGAAATGACAAATGATATGCTTAGAATTTTTAGGGTTGACAGACGTAGGAGATTCCATGACGTTCTGAACAAAGCCTATTGTTGTCTGGCACAATGGAAATCGTGAAGTCCGTCTCAAGGTAATCGTGCAAGTAGTCAGTACTCATTCACTGTCTTTCAGTAGCCTTCAATTGGAATCCTATAATCATTATCTGTTGTTTAGCAATGGACGTCAGTCAGTAAAGTGGTCGTTTAGGCTGTTCTGGGCCCTGTTTCTCAACGTGATCTTAGGCTAAGTTGATCGTAAATGCTAAATATGATATTGGCTTACGACTGTCGCTTCAAAACGATCTTTGCACTACGACAGTCATAAGCCTATAATAATAACAACTCTAGAGGGCATTGTTTCTACAAGTAGTCCTTACTCATTCACTGGTCTTCAGTAATAACTATTGAAAACCTGTATTTATCAAACGTTGTTTTATGCAAGCCTTATGTCTGTAAGATGATCCTTTGTACTCTCCATGTGTCATACTACTAAGTTCGTCAATCGAGTTTTGATTGATTGATTGATTGATATATTGATTGATTGGTTGGTTGGTTGGTTGGCTGGTTGGTTATTTGGTTTGTTGGTTGGCTGGTTGGTTGGTTGGTTGATGGATTACTAAGTTGATATACACTGTCCTAGATATCAAATTTGTTTTAGTTCTCAACTTAACTAGTTGAATGAAAATAGTTCTTGCACGAAAATACCTGTTCTAACCATCTACAATCTATAACATAAATATTCAGTTACATATGTTTGAAAGTGAACCAAAAGAATGCGGATTTGGAGTCCATCTAATGAAGCTTAAAATAAGGATAAACGTTCTTTATCCTCATTGCCCACGCTGAACCAGCAAATCGCAAATGCCAAACTTGTTTACTTGTACTTGCAAAAAAACTTCAATCTTGTATTTGTAAGCATACCAACTGTTCACAAAAGTTGATTAAAAGCTCCATGCAGGCTACTATTAGCTTATTCATCAGCTCTTGTATTATCATGGAAAGTGCAGTTTTATCCAACATGAATGGTGATGATAAATTTAAATAAAAATATCAACTCCAGGGAATAATCAAAATCGTTATTTGTTAAGACAGATTCCATTGGACATTTTGGCAATATAAATATAGAAGCTATTTGCATGAACCACTGAAATTCAGTGATGGCATCTGGTGTTCGCGAAGAGTGAGCATGCCCTGCCCTACTAGTAGCACCCGTTATACACATAGGTTCTATTAAAAGTCTAATATTATGTGAGGTGTTATAATTGTTTGCCACATGATGATGATAACATCTACCCACAAAATATACATATAAAAAGCATCAGACAGAAACTTTAAATGGCAGATCCATACCGACACAAGTTCCCACAATGGGAGCTGACTGTAGCGATCACTCCACACAAAGTCTATCTATGAACTAAGTATGAAGTGCCGTTTGAAATCCAACCCTATTCGCAGAGTTGCTTCGCGGATAGCAAATATCAGAGTTTTCCTCCATGACATGTCATTATTAATTACATCCCTAGCAGAAAAATGTACAAGTTATCTAAAAGTTATAAATTTATTTCATCTGAAGAAGGAGTGAGCATATGTAAACATACATACAAAGACGTTGACATTCGTAAAGTCCTTAATCACGCTTTACCATTTTAAAAATGTCCCTCAAAATCTTAATTTAAACATTCTCTTGAATACATTAGATTAAATGTGCTCTACAAATAAGAATTTGTAAAACATGAACACCATTAGCTTAAGCTGCTAAACACTCCTTGATACAACGATGAAATTACCTAAAAATAAAGTTATTTTGTTTGTCAAACAACCCAGTGCTGGGGAGAAAACTGGAAAATGTCCTGTCACCAGTGTATACTAAATGTAGGGCATGTTTTTAAGACATCAGGCCCCCGTTTTAAAAAGACGTCATAACATTCGTTGTAAATTGTACCCTCTCAAATAATTTTTGGTTATTCTTTGGAAAGTGCACTATTTACAACGATTTTTTTTAATTTTGTAGACTAAAATGCATTAACTCAGTTACATGATTTAAGGTTGTAAAGTTATGATGTATTTGTGAAACGGGGCCCCCCTTGTACAATGTTTCACTTACTCTGAAATATGTCTAAACAAAGACACTGTAAGCTGAAAGACGAAATTACCAAGAAGAAGTTAACATTAATCGTATTGGTCTCTTGTGGCTAAAACAGACTATGGCGGTGGAATAAATTAAACCTTAAGAAACATCGATGCATCTGTTCCAGCTAGTTGTGCCTCGGCTTAGAAGTCTCTTTGATGGAGGAAGTTGTTTGTTGGCTACTCCGATTGAGTTATGTCTGTAGAGCGATGGTCCAGGAAGTCCGGTGGAAATGGATAAGGGGGACTCGCATTGGGAGTTAAGTGTATATATGGAACAAGGAGGCTTACGTTATTGTAACTTGTGGCAAATCCCAACAGTGTAGTTACGCATGTTCTTAATAATTTATTTTTATTAATAACGATAACAATACCATTTTATATTTGACATGTTTTTTTGAGACAATAACTATGTTTTTTCCTGAAGAATTAAACCACCAAATGCCTTTTGTTTAACAACGCCAAGGGACACATACAATTATTGAATTAGTAAGTGCAATTTGTAATTACAAGTATTTCTATACAAAAGTAAGATACCACGTGTTGTCTAATTAACTAATGATTCCCTATTTACACACTGACATGTTGGTTCTCAAAATGATCCATAAGACTGATTATTTTACAATATTCTAACAAAAACATTAACCTTACGGAAATATCCGGGTCAGGCTACTAGCCTGACCCGGATATTTCCGTGTGCCACACGGTAGGAGTTAACATAAATGTTTAACTTGCATTTACAATATTGGCATACATAAAATAATGATGTAAGCTGTCTTAAAAAAATCTCAGAAATCTGAAGTATTTTTTTTTTATTGTATTATAGTTTAATTTATGTCCTGATCTATACCGATATATATAATGGTCTATTTAATGGTAACTATGCCCATTTCCTTACAATTGTCGATGGTTTGATGACCGCTAGGTAAAATGGCGTGACATACGTCAATGCCTTTAGGCCTCAGACTCAGAAGAGGTAATTTGGTGTTACCACGTGATATTGGTTATATCGATAACGACAATAACGATGTCATTACGTCCCACCCGCATCACTTTCTATTTGGTGTTGGCCAAAAGACTGCAGTTGTTATAAATGACGACTCATGTATTTGTTTGCGTGAATGTGATAAAAATTGATAAAATGCATGTTAATAAAACATTTCATAAACATTTTTTAATTACTGTCGAATTGATTTTTAGGGAATGACGCATTTAAAAAATCTTACCTCTGTGACGCATATTTCTTACAAAGCATTTGATACAAATGTTAATTGAACTTGTAAGAGGATGTTGGCAGTATTAGTTTGATATATGATTCTCAAGTTGTATTTGTCTTAATGGAGCTTGAATGTAAAGATTTAACACCCGTTATCTAACTTTCTTCACTGCAAATACATATATATTATATTTCATATCTGGAACAAATTTTATAGGATACAGACATACCAATACACTGGTATTGCAGAAAACACAAACGCAGATGGCTTCAGTAAATACAGTTAGAAAGATAAAAAATTATTCTTATTATTTTCCTTGTGTAAACGCCACGCAAAATTATAGCTAAGGAATCTTTAACATTACCACCTAATTATACAGTGGACAATCCCTGGCGCTCCTGAATATGAGTCATATGATATATGATCGGAACCAGCAACCAATGATATGTCATGCAGACACATATTAATTACATGCTAAAATGTAACGGAAGTTGTATATTTAGATATATTTCACTTTACCCCCATTTTTCCCCAGATTTGTTCTATTTTGTATTATTATATTATATTATTATATTATATTATTTTATATATTGCCATTTGTTAAAGTTTTTTTTATAAATATGCTAATTTTGTCAACATCGCGGTGCTCATCAAACTATCAGGAAGTGTCTATTTACTTCATTGTTGTTATTGCGGTTTTATATATGTATATATCACTTTCTGCTCGCTTGATGTTGGACACAATGTACGTGAAACACAACACTTGTGACATGTTACAAGTAATGGTTGATGAAATGTTTGTGATACAAATCGCAACACGGAGTGCATGTTTAATGATACAAAAGGCCATTGCACCTCGTAGAGTACCATAAAACTTTAGGTGGCAAATTAATGGTGTGAAAAAGGCTGGATAAAGCTGTAATAAAATTGGTCGTCAAATTGGTTGTCATCATTCTGTAGTTTCAAGATTGATCCTATCGAATAACAAACCGTGTTAACTGTAAAGATATCAGAAGATCATATCAGGTGTCACACTAAAACCATAGGGAGAGCAGTCTATTGCAAGACAGATACGTCAGTAACGCGTGTGTGATCCACAGACATCGACTACAGCTTCAACTCTACGCCACATATCATAAGAAGTCGTTGAATGCTTCTCCGAGGCAAACGGTTTCATTCTTCATGAAGGTTTTTTTTCAAGTTCCCGTTGATTTACCGGCCAATAATGTATCAGAGATGCTCAATCGGATTAAGATCCAGACTATATGTCGGGCAAGGAAGAATGACAATATCTTCTTGATGCAAGTAAGCCAACACTGCTAGAGATCTGTGTGGTCTAGTATTGTCGTCCATGTAAACAGGTCTTGACGGAAGAGGATGGTTGTCAAAATGAGGGACGAAGAACGGCATCTTGATTTGTGTTGACCTTTCAGGTTACCACGAATTGTCACCAGCTGAAGTTTTGTTGCCGAAGAAAACACAATCCAATATAGTGACAAACCCCCTTATGGTTTACTGTCGAACGTACCTGATAGGTAATCTACTGCAATCTTAAATAGGTTGAAGTGGTCAGTTAGAGGTCGTCTTTGGCATCATTTGTTTGACCATGTTCGACAACCAAACAAGTCATAACACTGAGATGACGATACATTTCAGTTGCAATGGCTCTGCATGCCAGCATTTTTCATGCCTATCACTTGCCATCTTTCAGCGTTCGTCAACTTTCTCCTCACTTTGGTTAATTTTCAACTTCTACAGTGGAAAGTGAATCTCCCAGGATAAAAATGCAACCACGTGTCTGAAACTTGAATTTTACTATTTATAGGGTAGGGGAACTACAGCAACAAGTAAAGCACGC
>JAULCD010012226.1:0-18883 GCA_032361085.1 Calliostoma canaliculatum | reverse complement strand
GTACCTTCAGTTCTCATGCTACCGTAGGAATAGCAATAAGGCATTTTGTATGATAGATTCGTAAAGTAATAAATAAAGAATTTTAACATACAACATAGCATTTCCAACCAATCAAAACAGTTTTAACATATGGCTAAACATTTTCAACTATTAGATAATGTGTTTTGTTTGAGATGATACCATGTGTTTATAGCAAAGCACAGTGTCTTAATAATTGGAAAGCGATTGTAACTTCAGAATAAACGAGAAATAACCAAGTCAGATTGTTATACTACACGCTCTTGTTTAATGTATCGTCGGCAGGTAAAATCATTAAGCAGTGTTATTGGTAATTATTCGATCGAGAGGTATGTCAGTGTATATCGATGAAAATCAAACAGCCAAAGATTTCTTGTGTGATGAACTTGATTCACTTGACCAGAGACAATTTTAGGAGCCAAGGTCTGGCCGGCGCTCTATTAGAGTTCATGGGATAGTAAACCATATTCTAACAAAGGAAGAATGTATCTATACTTTCACAAAACCAATTTTTACTGACAAAAGATACATTGTTAATTGTAAAATATTTAACATAATTTACTTACTCAACTGTTATTGAAGCACAAAAAATTATTTGAATATTAGCCTAAATTCTGTGTAACAGGTTTTAAGAACAAAAGCTTTAACAAAAGCCGAAAACGTATCTTTTAGAAATGTGGTCAAGTAAGAATTAAAATTGGTCAAGTAAAATCTTAAAATAAACTGGACCTGTGTTAAGTGGAGTTTTAGAAAAAAAATTCAACCCCTGATTTGGATGTATGTATATAACACTGCCTTGTCCTACAGTCTAGACACCGACATTTGAAACTGAAAAATTGAATTTGCCACATTTATGAGGCAAATAGCATTGTCTTCAAAATCAATTTTGTCATTTCAATAAGACTAACCTACATCCAGAAACAGGTTATATTACAAAACAATAACTTGTTAATTTCAAAGTAACTATTCAATTATAATAAACTTTTAACCTAAAAGTTCTATGTTTTTTCCCCGAGGGTAATGCATAAAAAAATTACACAGAAACATGGGAGCTTTTGAATAGTGGTAAAACTTAAATGTAAACTCTATAATTTAAGCTCTGAGAATTTTTTTTTTAATTTATTTCTTTGTTGCGAACCAAAATAAATTCCTTTAAGAAAAAAGAAAAAAATAAATAAATAAGCAGAAAGCCAATAAAAATAATGTTTAAATGCAAGCAACTAAAAAAAATCAAGCTATTTTGTCATTACCAAAATAATGAATAGTATTTAGTGATTTTGTTTTTAGTATCTTGAGCCTTTTCTCAAACAGCCTCAAACGGAAATTTGAACCAGCAAGACATGCTATGAAGTAGGGTCTCCGACAAATCCGATATCCTTCTACATGCAGCCAAATTTACCAGGAATGGACTCAAATCACTAAATTGATTTTGAAGTCGAGCCTGTTCACTATAATCTGCTGACTTCAGAACCATTTAACAAATAATGGCATGCTAATGGGATTCTGTCAGTAATGACGTAAGCAACATCCTAAGTAAATTTTCCAAACAGAAATTGGAAAGGTCTTCCTGCTCAAGCACAGCCACCTTTCTGACATTCAGACACATCACCACGAAGCAGCTAAGTGCTATTTATAAGGTGAAAAGTGTTCCTATTCCTGGTAAAACCTCCTCCATATTCTTAAAATTAAACTCGGCAGTTGAAATCTATTTTTCATGTAACATGTTGATGTTTACAGTCAATACTAAAACTGTACATTTTCAATTACCTGTAACATCTTCTTGCAACATTTGTTACAAGAAGTTAACTGTCATGCATGTCACTAAAGAAATTGATGCTGCTTTTTGAGACAATTCTTTGATGCTGCTTTTTGAGACATTTCTTTGATGCTGCTTTGTGAAACATTTTTTTTTTTATTTCTAACATCATTTACAATAATCCATTCCGAAAAATATGCCTTCTTTGCAGCTAACAAAATGTCATTCTCAAACAATAATGGAATTCTAATTTAAACAAGATGATCAATATAATAAGTTACTTTCGAAACAAATTATTTCTACGATCTTTGTCACTCATGAATTAAATAAACACTCTTATTGACGTCATACACAATTATTTTAAGATGGAGATATGTATGATTTTTTTTTTTACATTTAGTGGACAGGAATAAACTGAAAGTATTAAACAGTGATCTTGACAGAAAAAGTTATGAATAGGTCATTGATTTGGACTTCTAAAATGTTATAAGGCACTAGCAAAACTAATTAAGTCAAAAAATTGATGTGGAACGAGATATTGTTAAACTTGACACCTTGATATACATTTATATCAGTCGACAGTCAGACTATATTTGAAATGATCTGTCAGTTTTTAGTGAGTTTCCTGTGTGTTCCTCACATTTTTGCTTGTTCATGCTTCGTCTAAGCTTGTTTTGAACATGTCCAAAACATTGGCGTCAACTTCCTGACTAAGGAAGACCTTGCAGCTTACATAAGGTTTCAAAGGCATTTTCATTGCCAGGGATTTGACGGACGCAAAATTCCATAAGCATAAAATTGACAAAAGACACAGGAAAAAAATTATGTGTGCATCCGAAAGGACACAACAAAAAATCAAGTTTTTCTTTTTTGAATTTATTCAGACTATGTATACTTTACATGAATGACAACGATTACTAAATGCATCAGAGTAGGACTACCAAATTATAGCCTGGGACCCCTAAAATGCCAAGTTGCGAGTCCCAGGGACTACCAATGTTCAATTTGAGGTAAAGCTCTGCTTTGCATCCTTGTTGTTGAGCCTGTGACCATCAAGATCAGCATAAGCACAGTATGAACTTTCCCTAGTGAGAAGGGGGCTTTAGGCTTTATCCAGAGGTGTGGAAATACCATTGTATAAAACTTGTCTATGAACAACTAAACAAATAAAATCTACTTGCAACTAAACTCTACTTGTCCAAATTATATAGTTAAAGTATTCTCTACTTGTCTACAGATGACAAGCACACAAAATGAACTTGTGTTTAAAATTTGAATGAGTCGGGCATAGTAATTCAACATCCCTGAATATATCCAAATCTAAAGTAAGTGTTGGTGTCAAATAATTTGTTTAATAACTCTGTTATTGGAAGCTACTGCCATTCACAGTTGTTCTAAATTATGTTAACATGATAATGAGGATATTTTGGGAAAATTATTGGCAATAAAATTTAAAACCTATTTTTATTACAGTTACAAAATAATATAATTACCTTTGACATAATCATGAGGGTCTTCTTGTTCGTCATCATCAGAGCCAAGGATTTCCTCCTCCTCTTCTTCCTCTTCGTAATGTTCACATTTCTTAGATGGATCCGACCTGAATCAACAAGCACAAAAGTAAGATATTAACTTACAAGAAAGCATTTTAATCAAACCAAAGGAAGAAAACCTTAAAATCAAATTGAGAAGTAAACACAAAACATGCCTTTTTGCCTTAAAAAATACACTATTTTCTGCCATTAAATATTTTTTTTTATTCTTACTAAGCCCAACCGATAAAGCAAACATTTTTACATTAACTATTGTAACCTTGCAAGTGAAACTTGATTTAAGTTTTCAGACATTTCTGACTGAATAATTTACTTTAAAACCTAAATAATGTAATTAAGTAATCAATTTCTCTATGGAACCTTTTGAATATCACCAATTTTCACAATGCACCAATAAACATACAAATTTTAACAAACTAATCTAGTATTCAATCAGTGTAATCTAACTATTGATTCCATGATAACAGGAATCATTTATCCTACCAACTAAGCAAAGCGACGACTATGTTGTAACTGGGCCATTGAAACTAACACAACAACTACATACATGTGTACAACTGGTTATTCAGGGCAGTCAGTTATTATAACGCTTATATTTGGAAAATTATGTGCATCTAAAGTTTCATATTTCACAATAATATCAGTTATATCTAAACATATTATAAAAAGACAAAGTATTTTTGTCTTTCGACTTTGGGGAGAAAACAATCATTTTAAACAGCCAACATATTCAAAAATTAATCAGCATAATGTTTGAGATGAACAAGTAACAACACGTCAAATAATGTTGATCAATGCATGAAAACTATTAACTAAATCTGCAGTATAAAAAGCTTATAAGTTTTTCTTTTTAAAATGACATGTTGACTTATTTTCTTTTTTCAAAAACATCCAAATTGTTAATTGTTAATCAAATCTCAAATATACTCATCAAATGTCACTGGTTTAACCAGTCACTACAATGAATAACTTTTTTAACATTATTCTTGCAATTTCAAGACTATCCCTTCAATGATGTTCATACAGTGAAATCCGGTGTAAACTTCTGTCTAAAGATACATCCTGTTTAGTCTTCAAGCTAACATAATGATGTGAAATTTTTATATTTCAAACTCTAGCATATCTACGGTTGAAACTGATGTTGCCATGGCAAATTTCTGGAACGTATTAATGAATAAGTTAACCAACATCAACATGTAATGATAAGTGAAAGATCCAGAGAACTGGGACATCTCTATGGGTCAGGGCGAAAATAGTTCCATTTGTAAACCTCAACCCATATAATAAAAATTCAGATTGGTTCTTATTAAAATTAGAAAATAGACAGGAACAATACTCATTGTTCAAGAGGTGGCAATATAAAAGAATGTGGTTAAAAGCTAGATTTACCCATAATATGCCTGAATGTGTGATTCTTTACTCTGAATAACTGGTGTTGGTGATCTAAAAGAATTAATTGTATGTATCTGTGTAGACATTGGTTTTATACAAAGAAATGACATGTCTAAGAAAATGCAAAATGAGTTTTTACAAATGACATTTATGGTTTGTAGTGTTTTTTAAACAGTAATACACAAGTATTTGACAAAAGTATTTAATACATTTCGTGTATAATATATTGCAAGTTTTGTCTGTGATATTTTAACTTGATATAAACCCCTTTTATGAACTGGCAGTGTATTCTACCTGCAGGTCATAATGACCTGAGGATCTTGAATAAGGTCAACAACAAGCAAATTAAATCAAAATTCTAGCTTTCTGAATCTAATCTGGTGTTTAGGTGGTATGAGGTGAGTGTGAGGGAATAGCTTTTTGCTATATATAACAAAAGGAATTTAGTATTGTTTATAATAAAAGACAGCTCTAAAGGCATAGACAGCGACTAAAACTAATATATAACCAAAACAAGCCAAATTGGCTTTATTTAATTTTCAAAAGTTCCATAATCAAGATAAATGTTTAAGATTATAATTTTCCACTGTATTTTTGTTTTAATGTTATATGTCAAGTTGCTAAGATCACTTAGACCAGGAAGCGGATGGTTTTACTGAAGGCCAGATAATAAATATACAAAGACAAACCTTTAAAACATAGAAAACAAATTACAAAGCCATTGTGTGTTTGCTAATATTTGACACAAATTTACAATCTTGCAGCGGTGAAACGATAATCAATAAGACAATCATTAAATAAAAAAGATATGCACAAATTATTATACACCTCTATGCTTTGCTCCTTTCCTAAGTTAAAAAAAGCAACACAATATTAAATATTCATTGTACTCTCAACACTCTGACAATGTCATTATATAAAAGAATTTGACATTATCTTAAGTCTTAGTTTCCCAATGTCAAACTTTGGAGAATACTGTTGCACACATACATGAACAAGTATTATAAGTCGAAATCTCATGATATTTTGGTTTAAACATACTTTTGCAATTGTAATGGAAAAATTTCTATACTGAAAAAAAAAAGAATCTCATGAATACACTATTAAAATAGCACAATTTCTTATAATTTTTTGTTTCCTAAATTTTTGGAGGGCGAGATCTCTACATAAATTACAGATGACAGTTGCAGAGGAATGGCATGCTGCCAGACATGCTTTCAGTGAAGAGAAAACAATCTTCTAAGGCTGACTGCACATGACTAATCAATCAGGTGCTTATTGACATTCTAGCCCAAGCTGACCAGACCCAGGCCAACAAAGCACAGCACACCAGCAGACACTCGGTACTGGAGCAGTGTTTCCGCTAGCATTTTTGACAGCCGGTCATCATGTCCGACTGCTTTGAAAAATACCGGACATTTTCATTAAAAAAACGGACAATCATATTTTTTATCGGACTATGACCGGAATTTATCGGATAACGGAAACACTGTGGAGAACAGATGAAAAGGTGAACAAAAACAGTATCATATCCTGTAACAGTGATCGGAAAGCAAGCAATCAACAGCTGTAGTCAATGTCTTTTTGTTTGGTTTTATCCTCTTAAAAATGGTTGAGGTTTAAATGGGTGGTGGTGGTGGTGGTGGTGGTGTTTTTCAAAATAAAAAAAATAAATTTTTAGAGTATAAGTTTAATTAATACTTAGCCTGAATCATAAATAGAGCCTTTTCATTCTAGTCGATTGGTAGAGAGGGGAAGGGGAGAAACCCCTGGTTACAAGTAAACAAAAGGGCAACTCCTGGTTAATTTCCTGACCCATTACCTAGAAAACAAACCCATTTCATGCTACTTCCGGTAGCTTATCTTGGTTCTCACTCTCGAAGACAACAAAACAGTGGTACTTACGTTGTTAGGATATGTATCCCAGGGACTGCTGGGTGGGACGGATCATACGATTCAGGCCAAGTATAAGTTATAATTGTACTTAATAATTCTTATTTATCTAGCCTGAATCATACATAGTCTTATTTGACGGACTGTTGTGGTGGTACTTATGTGTTTGTACTGGTTCCTAACTGAGAGGAAGAGGTTGCTCTGGTTAGTCAATTTGTTCCTGTAACTACTGGAAGTAGCATGGTTTGGGTATTATTTGGGTATTATGAGTATTGAGGCAGGAAGTTAACCAGGAGTTAACCTTTTGTTTACTTGCAACCAGGGTAGTTTTCTCACCTTCTCCATCTACTGATCAACAAAAAGGAAAAGGCTCTAAGTATGATTCAGGCTAGATAAATATATCATTATGAAGCTTTTTAAAATATGCTATTGACACTTGGGACAAGGTTATAATGACACATAAATGTCAATTTTTTGCATGCACCATGCCTGATGGGGTTAGTTGAACTTACAACTGTTACCGCCTTGTGCTGTTGAAGACCTATTCTTTCAGAAGCTCTTTTAAACAAATTACCACAGAATGTTTTCAACATCATAACTTGTTTGAAATTTTAACACTAAATCAGACAGCTGTTGCATTTAGCACTTGGGTGTTTAGTCTTATGAGGAAAATATGAAGTTACAATTGCATGGGTCTGTGGCATCTATCACTATTTAGTGTAGAAAAACCTTCTGAATGAAAACGCAGACTTCTGCTGTTAACCTGCTTCTCTTGTCGGTCTCTATGGCAGGGACAGGTGGCTGATAATCCAGTTAAAGTGGTGGAGTGGCTGCCCCTCTAGCCACCACAGTGTTGCCAGGATGCGTACAGACATTGCTACAAATAGATTTAACCTTTGACTGAAACTACACCATAGTTCTACTGAATTCCAAGCTGTTAGAGGGTACACAGTAACTTTTCCCAGCCATCACATCTCAACCAGAACAGCTAATTCCGACAAAAAGGAAAATCTACTTTAACTGTATCAAATGACATTTCCGGAATTTTCTATTTTTCCCTGTTGAGCAGTATCTTTACACTGTTTTTGTTACCTTTTATCGAAGCAAACTTAGGTGATAACATACAAACAAGACATAACTGATCAAGTTCTGCTATAAACCCAATAAAAAAAACATAAAGGAGTTCAATCAATAGTTTTTGTACCCACCTTTACGTCCCTCAACACTCGGCTATCATTTACACGTGTTTGACAGGTCATTAGCCTACTGTACGCTCCTATAATGTGGAAAAAACCCTCCTATAAGAAATGTCCCTGAATATTACATCTTGTTGACCATTAACTATTTCTACCCTTGTATGTTATTAATGACCAAAAGTTCAAATTCTATTATTTCATTGTACATAAAACTAATCTGAAGCATTGCACACATGTAACACTCATGTGTCTGAGTCTACGTATTGATATCCTTTCAGACAAACTGTCAGTTTACGGCACAAAAAAGATAAACCATCCTCTAAACACTTAAGAACTCCTTCAATTAGACATCAATTTAACAGCAAACGCAACTATTTGTTTAGTTTTAATAAGCTAGTAAACATGTGCAGAGCATCTGTGCAAATCTAAATTTACCCTAGCAGCAAAATAGGGGTCAGGAAGATAGGTAGAAAGGTAAGGGTTTCTTCTCACACGACCCTACCTTGTTTCCTCGATTGGAGGGACTGGGGAGTACAAACTTCGCACACAGGACTTGGTCACCTTGTGTAGGAGAACCCACACGAGAATGTCTGCAATGCTAGCGGCCATGAAGCAGAGGGCCGAGGACAGTAGGTGCGTCCTCAGCAAGCGATAATATTTAGTTCAGTTGAGGACCACCATACTCCAGTACACATACACACCCTCCGGTTTGCATCAGGATACATACCATGCTTAACACTGCCAACATTCTCCTCAGCCTTGAACTTGAGGAAAAAGTATACCTCCAGCTTACATATATATAAATATACCAGCTGAGATTATAGCAGCTTTGTCACTTGAGGAGGAAGATAGGTAAAGCAACTATTACATTAAGTGCAGAAAAAGATAAATGGCAACTGATTTAAAGTTTGTTTATGGCTATTAACACAAACATGGTAATCAAATGGGAATCTTTCCATGCATAGTTAATCATGGATTCCACGTATTTTAAACAAACAATTCACTGATATTTCCCTGATTTTCCCAGTCATTTGAACATATTTCCAGAAGTTTTCTTCTCGGTCTCCAATAGCAGCTGAGCGACTATATTTTTTGTTTATATATACTTTTTAACAGACTTAAAATACATCTCTCCCCAAATAAAATGAACAGTGTTTTGTGCCCTCAAATCAAATTTATAAAGCTTGCTCACAAAGATCAAAAAATTATTTACAGTTAAATAAGAAATTAAAACTTGGTAACTTATAAATGTAACTACCCAGCTGACCTATACCTCCACAGCCATTCCTTCACATAAGTGAGCAAATTCCCTTACTTTTTTCCTGATTTTACATTTTATTTCTAAATTCCCTGATAAATCCTTCACTGGAAAAATAAGTTCATTTTTCCAGGTTGTCCAGAACTAGTGGGAACCATGTTAATGAGTTCATTCTCACAACGTCTAGTTCCATCACAACTTTTTTCAATTCTCAGTCCATTCAATCAACATGCCAGACCGGATTTCACATGTTAGTCCTTAAAAAGCTTTGTTTGAAACCTAACATTCAAATATGCTTCTAATAGTACAAAAACATTCTAAAAAAATGCTTCTATATTGCATTGCTCAGAGATGTCTGCCCAATATTAAACAGACAGGATGTCTTTGAGATAGCTGTATTGGTAATTGTTTATTGCTATGTTTTCACCAATAAACTCAGAAATGCCCTCAAAACAAAAATACCATCAATTAATTTCTGGGAAATATTTGGCAGAATTTGCCTCCAAGCATCATGGCACGTGTTTGTAATATTGTCTAAAGCATCTGCCTCTGGCATGTTGCTGCCTAATGAACATCCCAGAACTTGTTTAACCTTCAGGATTTCACTGACCAACCATGAAATACTGCTCTACCAACTTGAATGAATCCAGCCAAATGGAACTATAAATGATTTATGATTAGGAGTTTAAACTATTTAAAAGTGGTCAGAATAGTCAGCCTGTCTCAAATTCAAACTATAACCAAAAATTGTACAGCACGATTAACACCAGTTAATTATTTTAATATTTTACATCAGTTGAAAAATATATAAAGTGTATTCATAGTTCATTACTCGGACTGTGTGTGCGTGCATGTGTGGGTGCATTTGTGTGGGTAAATTTTATGCAATTATTTAGAAAATTGAAGGTGTTTTGTTTCGGAAAATTAACTTTATCTAAATCTAATTCACTTATTTCAACCTAAAACAAAAACTCTCTGAAATAGATTACCCAGTGACTTCCAGATCAATATTCAAATGACATCAAAAATGTTGTGATAAAGGAGTACACAGGTGTGGTTTTTTGGCAATGGTCATAGAAAAGGTCAAAATTAAAATAATGTAAAACTTAAACCTTCACAAAATATTTTAGATAAAATTACTGAATACCAAAAATATTTCAAAATAATAGTTACATAAATGGAAAACTTTAAATATATCCACCATGACTACAATGTTTTATTGTTATTTAGAATCAAATGAACAATTTCTGGTATTCTTATTACAGTTGGAGTTGGGGTGAAAAGATGCACAAAAGTACTGATATGATCACAATGAATAGTTTACAATATGATACATAAACTCACAAGCAAATTGTGTGAATTTAGCAGGTTGCCTTTTACATCCTTCGCAACAAAACAAAACAAAAACCAAGAAAATAGCAAACACATTCACCAAGACAAATGCTTTATTTCTCAATTACTTGTAAATATTACGTTCTGTACAGATATAAGTACAAATCAAATTGCTTTTTCTTGACTCAATAACCTGTCCTAAATTCTCAATTTAGTCACCAGGTTACAAAGTGTGATTTGACAAGTTTTAATGTTTACTGACAAAACCTTCAGTACTGAATCTAGTCTACCTTATCCCATCACCAGCCTCAAGCCTTGTACCTCAATTATAAACTTGTGAAGAAAAAGAAGCCTTTTCAGTTAGTTAACTATGTTGGTCAGACCATCAAAAGCTTGTACTTGTGAAATAATACAGTACTTCTTTGCTTAGACAATACTTAAGCAGAGTCAGGAAATATTAAAAAATTTCAGACTCAAATATTGTTTACCTGGTTAACACATTACTTAATGGCGTTAAAAAAAACAAACGTTAAAGCTTTTTTTTTCAAAAATAAAAATATCAAAACAACCGTAACGTGAAAAGATGAATTGTACATGTATAACACAGTAACTAAGGAACCCCTGCATTTCAATCCTAAGGTGTCGACCATCATCAGTCTGGAAGTTTATAGAAGACAGCCTGTGAACAACAGCTGACAGTTAATCTAAACATACCTTGGCTTTCATGTCATTTGCTGAATCAAAGATGACTACCACAGCATTTGTTAGTCAAAGCAAGGATTTCTCCATTATATTCCAATACATATCCCTAGCCATTCATTGTGATTGCTTTAATTTCATTTATGCTGCAAATTGCAAATGTGTTTAATTACAGGTGTTTGACTTCAGAAACATAACACTAAACGGCTGAAAAACTGCTGAAGCGGAGTAAAACAACAACACTCACTCACTGTGTTATGATAATAAAATAACATACAATAAAACACATATAATGGACTGAATGGGACACTTGAAATTAGTTGGTTATATTTGTATTTCATTATATCCGTACTGTTAATTTGTACAATTGGAAATTTGAAATTAGTTAGCTATACCTTGTGTTCATTATAAACGTGAATTACTATAATTTCAAGCCAAGAATTAGGTTAGAGCTTTTTATCTTGATGTGTAATGAACTATCTCACTTCATTTTCACATGCAATATTTTTTTAGTTCAAAGCATTTCATTGGATGATGTAACTAAAGGCAAAATGACTATGGTGTTTAAGTTATGTATTGGAATCTAATGCAGCTATCACAGACAGTAATATCAAGGATGCATTCATAGTTAACTTTCCAAAACAAATCAAAACTTTTTGTAAACCCACAGAACACAATTGATACTGAGATTTTTGGAGTGAAAAGTTCACAAGTTCACTGACATACCAATGACTAAGTCGAGGCAAGCTAAAAATATTCTTAACCTTTAGAGTGCTAAGTGCAACATCTGTCTATTTAAGTGTCAAAATTCCAACCAAAGTTAGCTTTTTTTTTAAAATAAAGCTCTCACAACAGATGTTTCAAACATATTACAAATTGTGCAAGTTTTCAATAGCACAAAACCATCACAGTTTTAATTCTGACTTAAATATATTCAGAACTTCAGAGTTAACAATTTTGGTCACTTCAACCAGAAGAAAGTAAAAATAGTTTTCCATTTCTGAGAGATGCACCTTTCAGGAGGCTACAAAAGTAATCATCCCTGTGAAACATGGACCTTGATGTTTATATCAGAACTAGGCTCATTGAATTGGGGTTGGCCTGTAGCCTCCAACAGTTTCAATCAGCTGTAAAACACTTGACTAGTACATTACCAGCACAAAAGCAGTTACTGCATCATAGGTGGTCTTTATCACTATTGATTTAAGCTATAGACATCCCACAAGTAGCCTGCATCACCATACATGTCATACAATGGTGGTATTGTCATGCAAGACACATGAGTGTGTAAACAGATTATGCAACAATGTTTAACTGACTGAGTAAAGAAGCCTTCATGAAGAAAAAAGGCGGTAAGAAAATGAGGTTTTTTCTCCAACTGCTGATCAAGAAGATACAGCGAATTTGTTTAGTTTTCAAAGGTCTTTTCTCAGAAGTGTATCCAGGTCTTATATAAAACATTTTGTGAATTATCCAACTGTCCGAGCCATAAGGTAACTATAAAATGTCTTGAACAAAATGAAGGATTATCATTATACAGTCGTGTCTCGTATATACGGACTCTAGACATCCGGAAATCCCGCTTTCCGGACGCATTTTGCTGAAAACGAATTTTGAGCAATGTAAAATTACTTGTTTATCCGGAAATCCGCTTTCCGCGTCCGGACTGTCATTTTTACATACAAAACGCTAAATTACACACAAAATTGTCCTCTTAACCGGACGGTTCAGATGAGTATGTTTACACACGACTTTCACCAAGTTGTCTGACATCTCAAAACAAAGCAGCCGACAGCCTTTGATGCGCGCAACACCTGACAGATGATTAACAGTAATTGATTGGCAATTAGTCATTGTTAATTACTGTCAATTAGCGAAATAAACAAAGTGATCCAAATAACAATTGCAATCAGTGTAGCTTTGTGTGCAAATGCAGACGGTTTGGTTAAGATTAAACCTTTCGTGATTGGCAAGGCGAGATGTGCTCGTTTTGGTAATGACTTTAATCCAGACGTTTATGTAAGATATAGAAACAACGCCAAAGCCTAGATAACATCAGAACTCTTTTGTGATTGGCTGCTTGCATTTGTTGAAACTAAAATCTCTCTACTAAGCCTATGCAAAAATCAAAGACAGATTTTTTTTAAATGCATCTAAACAACAATGTCCATTTTCTATCTTATGTATTTTATTAATTAAAGACTTATCATTAGTATACATGTATGTCCATTTTCTATGTTGTAGATCTATTAAAGATTACGTCTGAACCAAATCTCAGTGTTTGTAGTGTATGTTTAGAAACATATACAAGTGGCCCGTTAGTCCTCGATCCAGTTATCCGAAAATTCGATATCCAGACGATTTTAGTAAAAATGTAAGTGTCCATATATACGAGACACGACTGTACTATGATTTGCAAAAATTTATCTTTAAAAAGCAAATATACTTTTTTTAAATAAATTAAAATGACTTATTTTTAAAACAAAAACTCTGTTTTCAGAACATTTAGAAGTGGTGGTACATAGTTCAAGATTTCTTGGATGTCAACTTCTGGTTTGTTCACGAGTGATGAAGAAGCAAGCATATGCTCCAAATTGTCGTGAACTTACAAACAAACCAGAAGTTGACATCCAAGAAATCCTGAACTAACTTTGCAAATGTTTTGTACATTACCATTATATATGACATGTAATGGTTATACAATATGAATACGGAAAAGAAAAGAAAAGAATAAATGAATTTTTAAAGGAAAATAGTAAGTGTAAACTGGAGAACACAATGGAAATGAAACTATAGCTTCCTTATTGAGAAGCTTTATGTATTTCAAGTTTGTATTTCCTTCCTGTAGTTCAGTTTCACCGTTAACAAATCTGTTAATTTAAACAAGATATGGTTGCTATTTACTGCCTTTAAATGGCCATTTTATTGATACATTTTTTTCCTCAATTCATTATTGGAAGGATTTTACTACAGAAACACATTTAGATCTTATGAAGAACATAAACTATGTTGCTTTTTAATGTTGCATTCAATATTAGTTTTAATATGTTAATTTATAAATACCATCTTGTGTAAAACTGTATGTTTTTGAAAACATATCTTGTGATAATTTGTTAATAAGAAGTTTTAGCACTCTAAGGGTTTATATTTCATGGCTTGAATTATGTTCCGATTGTGATTAACATATAAATCCTATTGAAATCTAACTATGAAGTACATAAAATCCCATCTAACAAGGCCTATTCAGGACATTTTCTGTTTGTGTATCATCAACAACTTCCTTTTAAGCAGTTGTCAATATCAGTGTCTAAGTTTCAACCTTCAGGAGCTCCTTCAAACAAATTATCACAGGATAGTATTCAACAGCATATGGATATCAGTTTTAAATTTAACAAATCCTAATTTTGCAAAAGGGTTAAATTTCAACATTACAAACTTATTAGGTTAACTCTATTTCTTTAACATTCAATCTTAAGTTGTTACACATTAACATCAAAACAAAATACCTCTAGTACACAATGGTCAATAATGTTTGTTTAATATGTAGTCAAGTACATGTATGTTTGTTGATCTAAGCACACAATTTACATACAATGAAAAGTTTGAACAAGGTTATGTGAGTGCAAATCAAGTTTTAGAAAGTTAAATTAAATTAATTTAACTAGAAAAATGTTAATAAAAAACAACAAAAAAAACAACTTTCAGCTTTCTTCAGATTTTTCTTATTTAAACATTAATCAATCTTTAACAAACTTTTGAAACACATTACAACCTGAATATTAAGCAAGGTAAGAAAATTAATCAATAAGCCTCAGCCACAAAGATCAATATTCATAAAGTCATCACATTTGGAAACTAAAAACCTGACAATCAGGAAAATGTTTCCTCAAAATAAAGTGATTTTCTATCGCAGTGCAAAAAGTAAATACCGAAAACATAACCAATTCATTTCCTGACAGCAGGAACTGTGCCTTTCCACTCGTCATTAGATAGTAACAGATCAAATACTTGGAAAAGTCTCCTGCATTGAAAGTATGCATAGTTCCACCTCAGCACAAATGAGCCAGAGGGTAGTAGACACCCAGGCTAACTCACCTTGTTGCAAGTCCAGCAGGAGGTCCCAGCATTTTGTAACTCACTACCTCCCTTCATCTTTCACAGTAGTCAATACAAGTTACAAGGCAGGCAGGCAGGCTGCCTGTTAAACAGTTTACTGCCAGGCCTGGCAGATAGAGGGTAATTACATGATGCGTGCAGCCTAGCTCACACTATTTATAGCACTAATACCTAAGCTGTTCAGAGTGCTGTCCCTTTGCTGATAGCAATCATGGAAAATCCCTCAATACTTAGGGTATTCTATTCCATGCATAAATGATGTGTGCACAAACTTGGCATCATGTTAGATGATTACACCAAAATAAAATTCAAACTTGTCCTGATGGCCAAGAACAATGTGAAAACAAAGGGCCGAGCGAGTGACTAAGTTATGGTTTCAAACTGTTTTCAATAAATTTTCAGTTTTACCACAATGGTCAGGTTTATGACAGGAGGAAATCATGCATCGCCAATGTGGTTATGTAATGCAGTGAAACCTGCGCGCTTCCGTATGATACGCAGTGAAACCTGCGAGCTTTGGGCTGGTACCTGCGTACCAAGAGTGTTACTGTGCTACAGCCCTTCGCTCTGTCCTTACTGTATGTTGAAAGATTTCCATATCTGAGAATAACGCCAAGACCACTGACCACTGCGCTATCGTGGCCACAAAGGGCTAAAGAAATATAGCATCATCTCTTATTATGCCATCATATTTAAATACAAAATTGTTAAAATTAACAAGAACCACAATCCTAAAATAGATCATAACAGGGTTCCTATTTTCAAACTCCATTGAGGCACTCATGGTCATAAGCCAAACACAAAATTATGTTTTCTCATTCATAAATATTTTTGAACAAACCAGTTCCCACTGGAGATTCTATATATAAAGAAAAAGAAAAATCACAAAATTCCCAAAATAGCAAAAGGCACCTCTTCAGTATCTGATTGATCTACCTGCAAAGTTTGGTTTAAAAAGTAATGAATAGTTTTCGAGATCTGCTCCATTAACGAAATGTACCCCTTTTTTGACCAGTCCAAACTGTTTCCATGGAAACCATGAAAGTAAAAATCACAAAATTAGAAAAATAGCAAAAGGCACCACTTCAGTACCGGATCGATCTATCTGCAAAGTTTGGTTAACAAATATTGAATAGCTTTCAAGTTCTGCTCCGGAAACGAAATGTACCTCAGAGGCTCTAAAAGAAAAACACATGAAACAAAATCATCCAAAGCCCACTTTTGGAGACAAGTTCTAAAATGTTTCCATTTAAACAGAAAAATAAAAATCGTAAAACTCCAAAAATATCAAAAGGCACCACTTTAGCATCTAATTGATCTACCTGCCAAATTTCGTTGAAAAACATTGAACGGTTTTCAATTCTGCTCTGGAAACGAAGAATTTGCACGGACGCACAGACTGAGTCCATTTTAATACCCTCTGCAAAACACGTAGCGGGGGATACAAATTCAAACAAGAAGACGAATTCATCAATATCCCCCGCAATGGTAAAATATGAATGCAAAGTTTCATTAAAATAACATTTTTTTTAGTTTTGCTTCAGAAACGAAATGAAACCCCTTTTTGAGACAAAGTCCAAATTGTTTTCATGGAAACTAAGAAAAATAAAAATCACAAATTTCAAAAATAGCAATAGGTACTGCTTTAGCACCTAATAGATCCACCTGCAAAGTTTCGTTGAAAAAAAAATGAACAGGTTTTGAGTTCTGCTCCGGAAACAGATGCACCTCTTTTTGAGACAAATTCCAAACTGTTTCCATGAAAACAGAGAAAAGAAACATTTGCACGGATGCACAGACGCATGAATAAACCAAACCCCGCAAAACGCGTTGCGGGGGATAATAAGACATTAACAGGGTTTATTTTAGAAAGACAGGAATGTTTCTTTCATTGGGGTTTATCAGCGTTGTATTTCTCTAAACGTTAATGGCAAAATTGGATGTGCAACTGGTAAGAACATTTTGGAAAAAAATTATAGTATTATCATAGTGTCAACATATATTACAAATATTCTCAACAATATTCCTATATTGAACCCACAAGATATTATTAAAACTATATATATTACATTAAATAACTTTAATACCATGACACACTCTTAGTATAGTTACTATTGGCAAAACATAGCAAACCATAAATGTCATTAGTGGAAGCTTGAAAAGCACTTCTCAGACACCACATTCATTCAAGTAGAACCCATGTCTACATTGACACATACAGTTAATCCTCTTAGTTAGATTATCAACACTAGTTATTAAAACCAAAGCAATAACTCTCAGGCATATTTTAGTTAGTCTAGCTATAAGCACTTCTTATTGTTTTCATAAACAAACACTGTCTGAGCATCTAGTACTTACAAGATTAATGGCAGGCATAAGAGTATACAGAACAGGTTAAATAATTATCTAAATGTTCATGCAAGAACCAATCATATTTTTTCTCATTGAATAGGTCAAGATTAAAAACCCAAAACATTAGCTAGCAAAGGCAGAGTCGGTTTTGAGCCTTTCACTAGAACCTTTCTCACTCTGACCCAGAGAGATGTGCCGAATCTCTGGGACTTCCACTTATGTTTATCATATCCATGTTGATGTTACTTGTTATTAACATTGTACATAGTCTCCTGTTGGTTTCCTGCTTCATTGTGACTAATTTTTCCCTGAACTACAATTCACCATATTGGATATTGAACATTTATAAGAGATCATAAGAGACCTTATGATATGAAAAACCTTATGATAGTATATATTTGTGACCAGAACATTAACCCCATAGAGCACAGAATTTATTTTAGAAGAGCTCTCTTAAAACTTATGCAATTGAAAACCTGCCTTAAGATTGACATAACAATAAGACATTTTGACATATCAATAATCTAAAATTAATATACAGAAATCAACATATGATGGCCCCAGTGCTACAAGGACTAAAGTAATATCCCATTATTTCTAAGTACATTTTCTATTGCGAGTCACATACATTGCTGTATGTTTCAATTAACTTTGTAATATATGGGCTATAGCTATAGCTACAGCTACAGCTAAAGCCTGGTTAGTAATCTTTTGATGATACTAAACATCTGCTACCAGTATAACTGTGTGAACAAATTACTCAGTTCTCATTCAGCATTAGAATTAGATTTCACAAAGCAACTCTTAAATTCATGTCATATTTATACTTCTGGAATCATTGTGGTTTACCTCTGACAGAATATGTAAATATGCATTTCATCCACTAAAGTCATGACCTTCATGTGTTTAGTTTACTTGTTTGTCTGGACCAAACATGAGATTGACTTTATAAAACACCTTAACCATTTTCTTTTTTTATTTTCTTCTTACGAATTGCTAACTTAAGTCCAGTTAAGATTTAAAACCTATTTTAGAATCCTACAAATAGGCCTTAAGAAAATATTCTTTTCACTGGATACATAGAGAATACTTTTCAACATAAAAATGGTAGTGTTCTTATTCTGATAATATCAGAAATACTGTGTGTTGTTTAACTGGACAGAGAAAATCTTTGTGTTTTATAAATGTTAAATTTGGCTGAACACTAACACTAGTTTAGAGCGTCCTATCACATGAAAATCAAATCAAGATTAGGGCTGGGACGATACACTGGTAGTTCGATCCGATACGTATCACGATACCTGGGTTCCGATCCGAT
>JAULCD010012005.1:0-12926 GCA_032361085.1 Calliostoma canaliculatum | reverse complement strand
TATAGACATATTGTAAGTGTGTGTGTATTCATTTTGAAAATTTAATTATGTATGCAACATCCGTAGTTTCTAAGATTGATCCACTTTAATAAACTGGGCCCTGTTCCTCAAATCGATCTTTGGCTAAGTCGATCGTTAGTGATTTTTAAAACCATGTCCTGTGGAGTTATTTCTTACCATAGGTTTACGATTGTCGTAGCGCGGAAATCATTTTGGAACCGGTGCCAAATGGCACCGGTTCCAAAGCAATTTCTACACCACGACAGTCGCAAATCAGCGTTTTATATTAGCACATACGATTAACTTAGCCTAAGATCGCTTCAAGGAACGGACCTCTGGAACGGAGCCCTGCGCTACGACAGTCGAATGCCAACGTTATATGTTAACACTTACGATCAACTTAGCCTAATATCGCTTTGAGGTACAAGTGCATAACATTTTAAAGAATTTCAATACCACAATATCACACGTTTGATTGTCTTTTGGTCCTGCACCCTGCTACTTTCAGCCGATACCTGATGGCACTGCAGGGAATAGTTCTTCTTTAAAAAATTGCACATATTGTCTTAGGGGTCTACCAGGATTTTGAAGATCTTTGAGATCATTACTAGCCCTGCATTTCTTTAAGGGCTTGAAATGATAGGAGGCTTGTGCTTAAATTGATGTCAAATTAGTCTGAGGGAGATTCCAGCATTTGGCAAGACAATAAGTTGCCATCTTGTAGCCTTTGACAATTTACGATGTTCCATGACAGTTATGGTACTCAATATCTAATCCAAAATGTAAGACCAAACTGTGAAACCTTATTCTGAACACGATGACCTTTCCTTCCTGTGTTTTGTTTTGAATTCACCAACCAGGAATGACACCTTTTTTATCTGTATAACTCTGACGAAACAAGGAGGTTGGTGTCTCAATAAGAGATTGAGTTTCTGATGTAGTAGTTTGTAGTGGGCTAATGGGACGTTTTACAAATGTTAAAAACGTTGTAAGCTGAAAGCATTAAAATAAAACATTATTTGGTTTGTAAAACACAAGTTTAACTACGATTTTGCATCGGTAAAATAACACGTTGAATGCCGAACATTTAAGGAAGTGTTAATAAGTTATGTGACTTTTGGATTTGCTTATTACGTAAAACAGCCATTTTTGCAGTTGCATACATGTCTTTTTATGCACTGAATTTTAGCTTTGGAATAAATTGTATAAGTCTGGACTTTTAAAATTTTAACGTTTGTTTACCTATGTTCATAAAAAGAACATACGTACAAAGAAGTTGAAATTTCAAAATCATAAATTACAAAATGTATGCCTCATCACTTTTCAATGAATGAATTGGCCATGCTCTCCTGTTCATGGTGATAACATTGTTCTCTTAGTAGCTGTTGTATGTCTTCTTGTTCGTTCTTATACCACAACAAAACAGTACTTTCGTAACAATCATTTATTTGAATCCAAACAAACACTACAGGTGTTATGGAAGAATGACATTTTGCACATAAAGAAACCATGTACATTTGAAAACACTGACATCAACAGTGTGCATAAGCTTGTGACATCTGTGTAGAATTAAGCAAAAACAGGTGATGATCTAACCCTGAATTGTTAAACACAAACACTATAACTATATAACATACATCAACACTCATTTAACAAGCTTTACTGTGAAAGAAAGCTTAATTTAAAGAAGCCAATTTTAAGCACCTGGTTGTATTTAGTCAGGACTGGTAAATCATCACCGAAAATTAAAGTATAGAACTTATTTAGCGATTTTCCATTGGTTTGATGAAATTTCCATAGGAAATCTCATCAAACCAATGTAAAACTGCTAAATAATTTCTATATTTTGTTCTTATGCATGCTAGTAGTCTTAGACATGTATTTGCAAGTTGAATCTTAACAATTGTAAAAGTACCTATAGTATTTGCAATCAAATATGTGTTTATAAGTTGTGAGTTTATAAACTTTTAAATAAACAGTTTGGAAAGGAATACTTGAACATTCCTAAGAAATTAGTATTGTTGTTTTTAAGGAAATGACATACAAATTAATACATATATAAATTGAATGGTAATAGTTAAAACTTAATTTTGTTTGTATTATTGTCTGACTTAAAACACTTGTGCTCTTTAAGACGTTTTAATTGGGTTAGTCTTTAGAGCAAGAGTTGAAATGTTATTCCATTTTAACAGCGTCTTCAACACATTGCACCTACTAACAGGTGAAGATCCCCCAACCTGCATTCCCTGCCAGTGCTCGCTTACAATCAAGCACATTAATTCTTCTACAAAGTTGGGACACTGGCCATATCAGGGATCTTTTTTTATAAATCACAACCTTTGAATCATTTTTTTAGCCACGTTAGTGGCACAAAAAATTTATCTTTTTAATTAATATATATTTTAGCACATTTAAAAAAAAATCCGTAACACTGTTTATCATCTAAAATTCAAAACTGAAACTATCTTTAAATTCAAATCTTTAACATTTATATTATTAAACTTCTAAAGACTTTAACCGTCTCGCCGTTAATGGCTGTAATATTGCCCAAATGGCGAAAAACAATAACTCACTCATTCACTCAACACATTGCAACTGTCACATAGGTTTGCAACAGAAAACATGTATGGAAATTAATCAGTGGATTTTCTATGGAAATCTTATCAAACTACATGTAATTGAAATCAAGTAAATAATTTCCAAACCTGTTTTTGAGTGTTATTTTTTGAATGAAATAGTTGTTGTAAAAGTTGAAAAGTGTACCAACTACAAACAAGATATTATGACTGTTTTTAGCACTTGCTAAAAATTGATGTAAACGTTTGGGTTATTTTAAAAAAAAAAAGAAACAACTTTTTCAAATGAGTACACTTTTTGACATACTTATTATGAGCGCAGTTAAAGACAGCAAACACTAGAACAATGTACATACATTATTCAGCAGATTTAGAATGGGTTGATGAGATTTCATTTTCGCTGAATTATTTCTATACATTTTGCCCCAGTGAAATAGTTAGTACACGATCTCTCTAGTCCATCGATTGATCCTTTTTTAATTGCTACTGCAGCAGTGTTGCTGAGACATTTTTGTCTTTACTGTCATTGTCACAATCTTCTGGCCTCCGTTTTACAAAGTGATTGTAAGGCTAAAACGTCTTAACTTTCGTCTTAGCGTTCTCTAGCTTAATGGGAGCTTTATGGAACAAGACCTTTTTTGTTCCTAAGCATCATTTGTACGGAAGTGTTCGCCGATCATATCGACAAATTGCTAAAGTTGATCTGAGCTTTGCGGAACAGGCCTCCGGTAAGTAGACAATTTTGCTTTTATATGATTGTCATAAAAACTGTCTAACGCATGTGTGGAACACGAACTACAAGAACATTCGTTACCAGAGAGAATAAGAGAAATGAAAACCAACAAACTAACAGCATTAATAAAAATATACATCAATAGATGAAACGCAATGTTGATATGAATCTTGAGAAATATAATTTTACTCCATGATCATTAAAAGTTAATTTTACATAAAGATGGACCAACGCAAATATGAAACAAACCCAAACAAATGCTAAATAAATTCTAGGGTAATCAAAACCCGCGTCAAATTTAAAATTTGAATGCATATCACATGTTTCAGTAACCATACATTAATGTTAGCTAACACCTTAAAAGTTTACAAATACGTGAACAAAAATAATTTACATATTAAAGCAATTGTTGAATTAAAAGCTGAAAGTAGGGATAGTGCCAGGCCGAAATAGGCGGTTTGTTTTTCGAGTGCCAAAATTTAGCACAAAGCAGTAACATCAATGGTTTGAAAATGAAGTAACAGAAAAAGAAACAATTAAGCTGCAGCTTGAGATACTTTTATTCTTAAAAGAGCTAACTTTGTACGAGACGACATCCTAAGCCTCATTCCTCAAAGCAATCTTAGTGTTAAGATGACCGTAAGCGATTTTTGAAACAGTGTCAAGTGGAGTTGTTTCTTATCATAGGTTTACGACTGTCGTAGCGCAGAGATCGTTTTGGAACCGGTGCCGAATGGCACCGGTTCCAAAGCAATATCTGTGCCACGACAGTCGTAAGCCTGTGTTATATTTTAGCACTTACAATCAACAGTCGTAAGCCAATGTTAAATTTTAGCACTTACGATTGACTAAGCTTAAGGTCGCTTTGAGAAACGGGGTCATGGTATTAAATACATGTGAGTGGTTGTGTTTTTCAAAGTAGTTTTAAATGATTAATACTTAAAAAAAATAAACGTGTTATTGCAACTTGAATAATGTACGGGTACCATTGATTAAAATGAACCATGTCTGGTAGGGGTGTACAGTATTACCAGTGTAACGGTAAACCGCACTATGTATTACGTATCAAGATAAGATTTCGATGTACCAGACTGAGTATGCATGTATCGATGACCATAATGTTGTTTGCTATTTATCCCACACGAAAGAAAATTTCAATCATGTTTGTTTTTTCTTTGTGTTTGATATTTTATAAACTAATTTATTTATGCTTTATCAGTGAAAACTTTAAAAAAAATTGTTTTGTTTCAATAGTATTTTTTAAAGTAATCGATACAATAACCCTGCGAGTTCCGAATTAATTTTAGAAGGACTTAAAATAACAACAAGTGCTGTGGAAAACTTATTCTGTAGTATTTTGTTTTCATAGGATACATTTTTAACAGCCAATTCGATTAGAGTTTGAATACTAAAACAAAGAAATGTTGAATTTTGCAAAATGTTAAACTTTAGCCTAAAAACTGTTATGACTAAAGGTAAATTATGTAATAATAAACAGAGTGCGATATGAATTTAATTACATTGAAGTATATCGCAATACATCGCAACACAAAATCTGGGGTAATCACAGCCATTATATCTATTCCTACAGCACGTTGTACATAAATATAACACAAACCTATTTACACTTCAGATAAAAAAATTACATTAAAATAATAACAATTGACTTTAACTTGTGTTACCTGTAGCTGACATATGAAGGACAATATATGAATTTACAATGATCGATGGGTTTTATTTTAACTGTGGATCGCCCCTCTTGGACAATTGTTACATGCATGAAAACATCACCGACATGATGGACACAATATGTATGAAACACGAATAGTTTATGCGGCAATTTTGTACGTTTAACAATAACATTTACAATCAACAACAAGTTTAATAAAACATCACTAAATTGGTGCATAACCATAAATACATCTACATGATGAACGCTGAGAGAAGCACCATTTTAACAATATAAGCTAAAGACAGCAATGATATAATTTGCATTTCGTCTCGTTGATAAAGTAACATATGAGCGTGAAACTGATGAACTTATAACTGGAAAAATGTATAGAACTTATTCAGCGGATTTCCATTAGTTTGATGAGGTTTCTTGTGAAACCAATGGAAATCCGCTGAATAATTTATATATTTTTCTTCTAGTGTAAGCTAAAGACATCAGTGAGATAATTTGCATTTTCGTCTCGTTGATAAAGTATGAGGGTGAACTGATGAAACTTGCAATGATCAATAGCAGCAATTCAAAAAACTCCAAACTATTGAAAACATTCATGGGAATGTAATCACAGTTTCTTCACTGATGTTCTCTTCACAGAGATTCTTGGTCCATTCGTAAAATGAGAACACATTCACATACTCTTACAAATAGGTTAATAGGTGTGGTTTGCAGATGACATAACTGTTGAAAACTGCACTTGATCAACAATCGTTTCCGTGAGCAGAGTTGGCAGTTCACATTAAAATTGGTACTTATAAACCTGAGACCCGTTTTATGACGCCTAAACCATATCACTGGGTTAATGGATTTGGTCTACAAATGCCCAAAATAGTTGTAAAGTGTGCACTTTCAAAGTGCACACTTTACAACCATTTTTTTGCATTTGTAGACCAAATCGAAAAATGATTGTAAAGTGTGCACTTGCAAAATAAAATAAGTTTTTCTTTGGAAAGTGCTCACTTCACAACTATTTTTTGCATTTGTAGACTAAATTCATTATGACGTCTTTGTAAAACGGGCCCCTGGTTCAAAAGCCGGATGTACAATTAGAAAGTGAGGTTATGTAAACTGACACTTAAGACTTATGATTTAAAGAATACCACCAACAGGTTACCCCCTTATTCAACATCACCTGATCAGTGTTTGTGTTCAACACGTTTTCAGTCATTGGGTTTGTTTCATCTACTAAGACTTGAAAAACAAGCATTTACGTGATGAACTAGCACAGTTTGCAACGACTTTAAATTTGTCGTTTGTAAACATAACCCACAACCCAAAGAAATGATGGTAAAATGGCTTGGTCATAGCAAATCTGTCCATTACTCGAAAAAAGTCCAATTATCTGTCCATCACCTAGCAAAAATGGATAGATCCTCAGATTTACTCCTACCACTGGAGAAAATGTACATAGACATTATTCAGCAGATTTCTATTGATGTGATGAGACTTCCATTTTGTGTGTACACTACACTGTTGTTTTTTTCTTCTTGTGTACACTACAATGTCGTAAATGTGCAACTGTTTTGTGAAACTAGGCAATGCCTGGAACAAATTTACCCTTTGGCCAATGGTGACAACGCTTGTTGATTTTGTTGAACACACATACTGTTGAATCCTACTTTATTCTAAATATCGCATGTTATTTGCACTCTAAGATTTAACCCCACAAAGAAGGTTAAAACGCATCAGTGTCATTGAATAATTCATTAAAATGTTTACAAATGTTAAAAAGTAATCCGCACATATTCATTTCATGGTCAAATAAATAGAGGACTTTCCTTTACAGCAACGTCAATGTTGTTATTCGTATTATTGACTTCATCTTTGTCGAGCTGTGTTTATAATTATATATGGATGTATGAATTATGAACATGAACTTACATAAAACTATTAAACGTTCTGTAAATTTTAAATTCAATGTGATTCACGTGTCGTGTTTTAGAAATATATTCTAAATTTAGCCGTTTGTAAGGTTTGTAGAATAGCTCGTAGTATTATATGTCAACATCACTGATTTTTCCAAGATTGTTTCAACAGTCAGGATCTGTAAGATACCACAATAGGTTTTCAATAGCATAAAATAGTCATGTGCTTAAACCATCTTAACTTATAATTCAGATTTTTATTTATTTAAAGTCTTTGTCGTATGTTTACCACGGTTCGAGGCAAATGCCTGATTAAGGAGCAAGCATACGCTCCGAAACGTCGTGAACATACGGACACAGAATTCATATAAACTTATTTCAGACGATTTATTAGGCCAATGGTTTAACATTCCTGATACCAAACTAGAAGTAAACTGTGTGTATCTTGAGCAAAAATGTATTTCTTTGGAAAGAATGGGGTTTGTTGTGGTTTTAGCACTTGTAAACCCATTCAGTGTACCCAGCGTCCACAGTGTAACAATGTTTTTACAAGTGTCAAGAGAAGATTCATCTGCACACCAACCTCCGCTCCTCAAAGTAATCTTAGTCTTAAGATGATTTTGGAAACACTGTCCTGTGGAGTTGTTTCTGATCATAGGCTTACGACTGTCGTAGCACAGATCGAATTGGAACCGGTGCCGAATTTTATATTTGAGCACTTACGATACACTTTGAGCGCTTTGAGGAACGGGCTCCTATTCCCCTGGGTCCCGTTTCACAAAGACGTCATAACTTTACAATCTCATAATCCATGTCACTGGGTTAATAGATTTGGTTTACAAATGCCGAAAATCCTTGTAAACTGTGCACTTTCCAAAGAAAAACAAGTTTTTCATTGGAAAGTGCACAGTTTATAACGATTTTTGACATTTGTTAGCCAAATCCACCGGCTCAGAGATTAGGTTTACGACGTCGTAAATTTATGACGTCTTTGTGAAAAGGTACCCTGGCCAATAGTTGTAACTTCATTTGACTCCACCTGATGCACGTTGCTGTCAGTTCTCATCCAAATTGTGATTCACCATGCACTGCATTTCCGCGATTTCCTGAAATTTAAAATAGAAGTGTAAAAGAGACTTCACTCACACGCCAATGTGTATGGTTTGCAAATGCTAAAATTGTTAGATACTTTATGCTGAACAGTTTAAATCGATTATGGCAACTCTAAACCGGACAAATAGGTCGAGTGTTAATTAGAATATCAGAAATCAATTCAGAAGGCAAATCACAAAAACAAAATGTGTAACAAATTATGTTAAAACACAGTTTCGAAAAACACCCATTGACATGTTAATGAGGTATAAACGACGGATATGCGAAATGATTTTGATCAAATAGAATCATTGTTTCAAATATTGTGTACTTGGATGTATTTATTGATTTTACATTTTCATGGTAACTATTAAACAGTACTTTGTGTTTATCTCCTTGTATGAGAAAGTCCACAAATAGGTATAAGTACTAAAATGAAATCTTTGTAAATGATGGGTGCTTGCGATCGATCAAAACATTCTCACCCCTTTTAAATCATTATCAATGATTAATACATTATTTGAGTCTAGGGCCATATTCTTCTTAGCGATCTCAAGCTAAATTGATTGTCAGTGATTTTTGAAACAATGTTTTGTGGAGTTGTTGGTTATCATAGGCTTACGACTGCCGCAGCGTAAAAATCGATTTGGAACCGGTGCCGAATGCCACCGGTTCCAAAGCAATCTCTAAGCTATAACAGTCGTAAGGCATTGTTATTTTTTAGCACTTACCATCAACTTAGCCTAACATCGCTTAGAGGAACGTGACCCATCTCTTCACATATACCAAATAGTGAATCCCACGTGAGTGTCTTCTGATATCAAACATATCAACATGAGTTGATAAAAGGATTGCCTCGGAGTTTTAAACTTGTATCAACTCGTGTGGATATGTTTGTTTTCAGGAATCATGAGAGTTAACTTCTGAATGTAATTGAAAGTTATACAATGACATACACCTATGTTTTTTAAAATGTTCTATTGGTATTTATTCTTTGCGGTCATCAGCTGTTAATATCTTCATGAAAATGCCGTTTGATCTCGTAGAAGCGACATATTTAACAGAAGCCATACTATTATATATTTCATGTTGACGTGTCATAAACTTTCTTATTTTAGAAATAGAGTAACAATGGAAACGGTGCTCAAGCATTAGTGTTTCAAGGTACAAGCAAGCTATATAAAAAAAGAAAGTAAAAATAGTTATAGAGTCTAGAATGTGAGAATTATACATGAACATATATATACATGTTGTTGAGAAGTGCACTGTGCATTATAGACAAGATGACCAACACTGAGTTTCAAATACAGGAAATCACCTTATGATGGTGATAGTTTATTATCGTCACATCAACGGTATTTCATTAACACAAATGCTACTTGACCATAATGCGTCTTCTAAATTATCACCAACACTATTACTGAAACAATAACTAATTTACCAACAATACTACATGTACAGTCCCAACATCTGTGCTTCTACCCCACTTCTTAAACTGTGGTAGTCTTAATCGTTAATATTTATTTTAATAAATACACGTAGACATGTTATCACCTTTGTCATAATATATAAGTTAAGTTTTTGCAGGATCAGTTATTAGATGAAATGTGCGCCTTTCTCTTGGAAGTTTGAAAGGATTTTGGCATTTGTAAACTGAACTTATTGACATCTTAAATTGTCATTAAAACAAGTTTAAAACATAAAGTTGTTCTTTTTGCGCAGGCCAATATGATAAGGACAGTATTTATATCAATGATGATCGTTATCAAATCTTGCACATATCATGTTATTGATAACATGAACTACATAGCTTGATTAAATGTGAGTGTAATATTGTAGTTACTTCAGGTATAACAAAAAACCTCCTCCTTAATGTTTCAACATTATTACTGACTATGCATTCTTGATTAATTCGTTAACGTAAACTTATCATTATGTTTTCATTCCAAAAATAATTGCTGGAAGAAATAATGACAAGAAAGGAGCTAATTTCCTCTTAACAGAGCGAGGACGAAATGAGATGGGTTCAATTAGCAAGCCTTTGGGCGCTGAAGGGATGTTACAGGAGTGAAATGTGACCACTAACATATGAGGTTCTAATTTGTTCAACAAAAATCCTGACAGAAGTTTTCAAATGAAATTGCCACATGATAGGCTGTAGTTGTGATATTTTCATCATGTGGCAATTTGTTTAAAAGAGCTTCTGAAATAAGCTCCTTCAAACAAATTACCACATGGTTGATTTTCAACAGCCCATTTAGGAGAAACTTTGGATACATGTGTCTGCTAGTGACATGGGCACTCTTAGGGTGAAGGCATTTTCTAAAGGAACAACACTAAAAGGTGGCGGTATTATATCAGTGCGTGGGTGAGCATACAAAGCTAGACTGATAAAATATAAGTGATTAATTATTGCTGCACAAATTAACCTGTGACTTATGGGTAAAATGCCTCGATGACGAGCGACCACTACCGTTTTTGATAAGTGGCGGCAAGGCGGCGGAAGTCTCCTCCCAGGGTACGGCGGTCGTGTTAGTGAGACTGCGCCGTCTCTCCATGTAGCCCGGATCAAAGTTATGGCGTACCTGATTCCACTTCCGGCGAAGCACCGTCATCACCTAAAATAGTGCGTGCAATCATTGTTATACATTGTTGTTCTAATGTGTTGACTTTTATGTTAATTATCAACACAGCGCATACATGTGTACCTTGTAATTGTTGCATGCATTCGTATAAACATGTTATATGTGCATCTGTTGTTTCTTCGTATTTTATGGAAATGGTGTTTTTGTATGCGTCATACCAGATAATTTACTTGGTAATATTTGACTGTAATGCTTGTATTGTTTGTCAAATGTACATCGCTGTATCTTGAACAATTATATTTTCTGAATTCAGACATTTTCTGAATTTAGACATGACCGACCCTCAGGGCCCAGTTTCTCAAAGCGACCATAGGCTAAGTTGATCTTGTACAATGTAGCATTGGCTTACCACTGTCGTAGCGCAAAGATCGATTTGGAACTGGTGCCATTCGGCACCGGTTCCCAATCGCTTTCTGTGGTACGACAGTCGTTAGCCGATAATAAGAAACAACTGTACAGGACATTGTTTCAAAAATCACTTACGATCATTTTAACACTAAAATCGCTTTGTGGAACAGGGTTTGTGATTATTTAAAGCAATCTTTATTCTTCATGTGTTTTTAAAAAATATGTCTGTACTTATGTATAGTATAATTGGAATTATTAACGTTTTTATTTTAACGTTTTAAATAACAAGAATATCAGAAATCATTGTTACCTCTCCATTAAAGAAGCAGAATATAAGCGCCACGCAGGCACCCTGAAATAAAAAATAGCATCGTATTTAATGATATTCATATTCCATTTATCGTTTACATGTTGTTTTTTTAAAGACAACTGTTTGCAACCCCAAACATGATTTAAAGACTAAACAGTTTGCTAAATCTGCCATTTCCAAGAAAAATACGTTGTTGCATGGAAAGTGTAAAAAGATTTTGGTTTTAAAATTGTCAACTTTCAAAATTGTTTTTAAGCAAAACTTCCTTAGAACTTGCTTTTTTCAACAAATTTGGCTAACCCATATTTATTGTATGTACACAACTGATGATGAGCAGCGTATTACCTCAATATGTTTTAATTAAACTAAATTTCCATTCGTAGGTTGGACATTGGTTACAATTATTTTGTCTTCAGTATGTACAGCATAACCTTGTATTAAATACATGTAAATCACTAGACTCATTTACATAAACAAGATATGATATGTTTCTGTATCATACCTGAAAAGATTCAAGGAATGCTGACACCATCTTGAAGATATAGAGAGCTTTTGGCCCGCTGCTTGGTCGAAAGAGCAGAACAAGGTACTGCAGACCCATCAGTGGAATCAGAATGAGTATAGCACGAACCATCCGTCTGAAATACATCGTAACACAAATGGATACAATGAGAAAAAAATCAAATACTGTTGTCACAATAACCACGACAAACAGCCCGTTTATTGATAAACACATTTGTTGCAGCTGTTCGCCTCTATTTGTCAGGGTTTTCTTGTACTTGGTTTTGGGTAAGGTTGGTTGACATATTTCCACAGTGAGGTTAACTTTCCTGTGGAATCACTAGAAAATATGTATATAAATTATTTAGCGGATCTCCATTTGTTTGATGAGAATTCCTATGTAAATCTTATGAAACCAATGAACATCCGCTGAATAATTTAAATACATTTTATCTAATGGATGTTGTTTACCCAAGTTAATAGATTTATATTTTGAATACTATGTGTTTATTTTAGTATTTTAATTTGACACTAATTACGTTATAGGTCATTGTACAGTTAAGTGTTTGACAGAGCTTCAGGTAGTCAGTGTTAAATTTTACAAAAAAACAATTTGACCCTATCACAGTTCAAACACGTCTAGGTATGCAAACTGTTTAGATATACAGACACATTAATCGTCACAACAAACAGCATGAAAAACAATATACCTGTTTTGATGATTTTCACTTGAGTTAAAGGCACGAAGTTTGGAGCAGAGAATTCGGATGATATTCCCCATAAATATAATATTAACCTGAAAAATAAACAGCTTAATTTAAAACTAGACATGTATATTGCACAAGACATGTATATTAAATGGAGGTTACAATTAATATTTAGAAATGCACCAAATAAAAGGGAATAAAATAGTTAGATGAACACGGCAAGTGCAATCGAAATATTGCTCATGCGGCATTAACAAATAACTAGTAACGAATCAAGTACTTTTACTTTGAAAGTAAAAACAATTCAAGTTAAATTGCGTGTCCAATTTCCCTAAAATATAGTTTACATTTACAAGAATTTGTTTTTTTATTGTATAACGTACCTAACCCCCCTCCCCCTCCCCCTCCCCCTCCCCCTAACAT
>JAULCD010011894.1:0-12926 GCA_032361085.1 Calliostoma canaliculatum | reverse complement strand
AAATTTCATTTAAAGTGTGTCACAAGTTATCAGTATTATTTAAAAATATCTGCAAAATTTCCGATTAAGATATCACCAAAGTTTTTTGATCTTTATCATAGTCAGTTTATGGTTGTCAACAAAAATAGTGCATTATCGAACAGAAACGTAGTTCTCTGTATCTTTGTGCGCAGTAAACAGAGACGGTATAACAAAATTATACAGTCATTGATTGGATTAATTAACCAATCTGAATCGAGCATTCACCACATTCATGGTAGAAACAAAAACGAAGTTCCACAACTTGTTCTAAAGATGAAGCTACGCTCAGTACCCCTCTGATAGGTCAAATTGGCACAGCTCCCAAAGCTTCATGGTTATAAGGCGTTGGGATGCTCAGTGCTGGCGATTTGGTGCCTGACTCTGAGGGTGTGGGTTCAAATCCCGCACAGGACTCAACCACGCTAAGTGATAGAATAATCACTTTTTCAGATAGTGTGATCCTAAATATAACATATAGTCAAATTTAATCAGTTTGTGAAAATTGAAAGATACTATCTGATATTTATTGTCATAGTTTGCTTACCCCTTAAAGTGCTGAACTGAAGCGAGTATAACTCAAAACTGTTACTACCTTGTGCTGTTGGAAACCTTTCCTGTAAAAATTTCTATAAAAGAGCTCCTAGGAGCACTTTTACACAAATTATTACGGAAAAGTTTTCAACAGCCTATTTAGCTTGGAGTTTGGACATTGAAATTAAATGTAGAGTTTAGTACTTTAAAGGTTAAGTTTTCTCTACTTGTGCGGACGACTTGCGCGTAATAACGAACTTGTCAGTGTTCAATATTTCCCGTGTCGGACAAGTCATAGTCATAGTCAGGAACAATTCTCTGAAGATTAACTGCCATAAAACAATAGTCTCATTCCACAAATCAAGTTGAGTAATAAAAACCTGCAATGATTTTAAGAATTTAAAAAAAAAGTTTACACCTATTCTTCAAAGCAATTTGAGTGCAGTTGTGACTTTTAACCCTTATCATGCAGAATACTTTTATCACTGCTGTCGCTTCATCGCGTTTCTCGTAATGTCTGACATTAATACTCATTGCATCTGGTTGGTCAGGTAAACAAGTCGCCAATACCAGAAGTTGGCTAATCTTGTATAGATATGCAAGACGCACAATAATGGTTAAGTTAGTATTGTTAGCATAGAATTTGATTTTAGTTAGAAAATTGTCTGTGTAAAATGGACTGGCAATGTTTGTAAACTGCCTTAAAATCAACATCTCACAAAATTGCAATCAACGGAGTGTTATCATTGTTTTGAGGAATAGCTTTTATGAAAATTTCCAAGACTTACGTGACGGACGAGTCAAAATTCTTCGTAGTTTTCCAGCAGCTGGCAGCCATGACGCTGCGATTGAACGAGTCGACATATTTCGGATTGTATACACCAGGAGTCTCTGAATAAAACATGGGAGTTATCATGGTTCAGGATTGTTGACAATAACATGACTAGGGCTGCAACGGTTCACCACCAGCTTGATTGGATGCTCAATTTTATCTGTTCGATTCGATTATTTTTTATTTGATCATTCATACATTATACAGCAATGATAAAAAAGGCATTTTTACTGAAAATATTTCATTTATTGAACATATTTAACACAGTGACCGTGGGTCTCAACATAGGGCACATAAGAAACAATATACGAACATTAACTGAAGTTAATAATACTGTTCAGATATTAATTTGTATCATGAATCATGATAAAACTGTCAATAACTCAAAAAGTCACTCAGCCTAACTGGCAATTGTGAAATGTTTATATCATTATAACATTGTGATAATCAAAGGGGTCCGCTACTCTATTGCTGTTTCGTTTTCAAGTAGAAATGTTCACTTTACAAATGGTTTTTTTTTCTATCTTAACAGAACCCAAGTAATATGTTTATATCTTGAAACAAGGTAGGAATTTCTCTTAGTGAACCGAATCGAAAGTTAGACATTATAGATCGAAGATCGATTTCAGTGGGCGAGTGTCGGTTCTCGGTGCACCGAACCGAATCGTTGCAGCCCTACAAGTAAACGGTTCCTTTAAAGTGTTTTACATTAAATTTTAATCATGACTCCAAAACGAAATATTTCGGACATCAGCTTGATTATCTTTTATGATAGGTTCCGCTGCAGCTGGTGGAATGGTCTCGTTGTCCTTATACCTTCTCTTGCCAGGTGCGTCTCTCTCATCACCAGGTGTGAAGGTGGACGCCAGATCAAACCGGGTTCCTTCCTGCATCGGAGTTTCATACTGGTCATCCTCCTCCACACTTTCATCTTCTGATAACTCACATTCATCCGGGTGGTCACTGGTTTCAGGTTGGTCAACTTTGTGACTGTCTTCATGATTATCATTCGTCCTTGTTTGAGGAACTTCTTGTGTGAAACCGTCGGTGACAGATCGACCATTGTCTTTGTTAACATGTTCATCTCTTACAAGAAACTGTGCGGTATTTTCACTTTCACCAGTTGCATTGCCTTCGTCCGGTGTGCACATATTGTGTCCTTTTGATACAGTATCGGACAACTCTAGTCTTTCTTGAAGTTGAACATACTCTCCATTAATAATACGCCCAGTATATTGTCGTTGGTCATCTTTCTTTTCGAGAACAAAGTAATGGTTGGCCGTTGTTTGTTCTTCTGCTTCTCCCTCTGCTTCCTCTATCAAGTCGAGATAATCATTAGGTCCATCAGATACGTCACCAGGTGAAGACAGCTGCCATCTTGGTCTTGGGACTGGTTTGACCCGATCTGGTTGCTCGTCCTCATCTCCCCGGGACAGGGGTTCATAGTAGCCGTGCTCACTGTAGGACACACTTCGGAGAGTAGAACTGACCGATATTGACCGCTCGCTTCCAAACCGGGAGTGGACAGTGGATTGAGTTTGTTGCTGTAAAATGTCTGGAACAGACTGTAGAAAAAGAAAAAAGTTAAACACAGACAAATATTGCATTAATATACATTCTCCAGAACCCATAACCTTCAAATACATACCAAGAGCCACCACGAAATATAAATATTTAAATTGAAATTAAGGGTCTATAAATTCAAAAACACTAATTACATCCTGAGCTAAAACCTTTCTAGCTAATAAATGGGATTTAACATTCTTTTGATGTGTATTAAAAATTTTCACTTTAGTTTCAATCAAATCTATCTTAGGGCACGTGTCTTGGATGTGTTTTAGAATGAAATGAAGATATCGTAGTCTAAATTGACTAGGCTGATGATGATATTGGTACTGTATTTACTAGAAGTAGAGTTAAAATATAAGACAAATGTATTTAAATACATTAAATTAAATGAAAGTTGGAGTATATATTGTTTAGTGTTGATATTAAGAAGGGATACAGATACAGCAGATAAGTTTTTTTGACAAAAACTTTTTAAATAGAAGAATACCACTTTAAAAAAATATATGCGTATTTTTCAACCGACAATATTCACCAGATCCGGGAGGAAGCATATACTCTTAAACCGTGTTCTGCACTATAGATTTTGACAGAGTAAGATGTTCCATGCACTTTTGTCTCTGAATTTGGCAGAGTTTGAAATGTTGTGAAGGTTTACACTTGAGAATTACTAGTATATTGGTTATAGTTTATAGTTTATATTTGGTTATAGAATGTCTTGGATGTCAACTTCTGGTATGTTCAGGTGATGGTGATGGTGATGGTGATGGTGATGGTGATGGTGATGGTGATTAAAGAATCAAGCATATGCCCCGAAACGTCGTGAACTTACGAACAAACCAGAAGTTGACATCCCAAAAATCTTGAACTATGTACTACCACTTTTAAATGTCCCTAAAAGAATTGAGTATATTAGTTGACGTACAAGATCCGGATTGTCATAGATGTGTGAGTCCATTGCATCAGCATACGAGTTTGAGCGAACCTGCTGATGTAGTTTCTTCACGATGCTCTTCTTCTTCAACCTACAAATACAGAAACATGGCAACAAATTTACTGTGTTATAAATAAGAACATCTCACCTGTTTTTGCGACAACAAAAAAGGAACTTAGAGGGCTAAATATATTTGGACGGAAAACTGACCATCTGTGCTATTAAAATTAACTCTGGTAATTTGTTTAAAAAGAGCTCCTGAAATGAGCTTTTTTAAAGAAATTACTACATGACGGATGTTTAACAGTCTATTAAGGTCAGACATTCGGCACTGAAAGTAATATACGATATCATTGGTGCTTTAGTGGCTAAAACAGCAATTACCACGATAATCAGGACACATATTTCCAAACAACTGCTTACGTCTGATTATATTTTTAAAAATTAAATCTTATGACGTAATATTTTGCAGGATTAAAACGATGCTAGCCCTAAAGGGATAAACAAATGTTAATACAAAAATGTTTAGTGCTCTTTCAACTTTTTACCTTTGTTTTTTCTTTTTCCTCCAGCAGAAGACCCCACAGACAGTGGCCAGGACCCCCAGCAGCATGCCTACCACACACGCCATCACCAGTATGATGAAGCCAACAGATGTCTTGGAGGAGGAGGGACCACTATCTGTGGGTCGGAGGGGGAGTTGAGGGGCCGGGGTAGGGTCATCATCACCTAAACAGATAAGAAATGCCAAACAGTTATATTACGTTTTTATAGAGTATTTGTAGTGCACGCTAGTGAGATTGTTAAAAAATGCTGTTAAAACGCAGGCTAAGTTGTTTTTTTAAATAAAATATTGTAGGTAAATTATAACATTTTGTTGAGTAGTCGATTAAGTTTGCTGTTGTTAATAAAACAAAATATGAACTCCAAAACAAAATCTAATTTATTATCTGTCAGGACAGATTCCATTGGGCATTTTGGCAACATAAATATACACAGAGAAAAACTATCGCAACAACCCTATTTGATTATAGTGCTGGTGTTTGATTCGATGTGAGCGCTATATCACGTGTGTAAACCAATGGTGTCACAGTGTTCTTTGAACAGCACATATTAAAAAAAATAAGAAAACGTAATAATGAAATTGTCTGTAAAGATAATAATGTGTTAAAGTTGAGTTACCAAAAGAACCAAACAAATGTAAATATCAAATGCAAAAAACCATAGCTATAACAGGTCTATCTTAATTTATAAGTCAATTTTCTCGGAAAGTTCATCGAGTTTGCAAAACAGTGATAAATTTCAGTATCTCATGTAACCTCCTGCAGTTGAATCGCCTGTTCATCTGTTTTCCTCATTGACCTAATGACTCGTCTGATCTGTTTCTGTGTGAGAATGTTCCACTCCTGGTATAGTGCATATTCCAATTCATCAACATTCTGCAACTGTGGATTCCTCTAACAGATTTTACGTCCAAGAATGTCCCAGATATGCTCAATGGGATTGAGGTCTGTGCTTCTTGCTGGCCAAGGTAGGGTAGTGACAGCCTCTAAACGCAGAAAATCAACAACAGCACGCACACGATGTGGTCGCGCGTTTTCATCAATGAAGACTGGCCTTGTGTTTAGAGCCAACCGGTCAAAATGAAGAACTGCAACCCTGTCAAGGATCTTTGTTTGGTATCGTTGGCCATTAAGTTTGCCCCTCACTGTTGCAGACATATGACAGCTTGCAGACATATGACAAGCAACCCCAGATCATAACAGAGCCGCCGCCAAATGAAACTTGTTTAGAATGTTCCTCTAAGCATATGTCAAGTTATTATATCGCCAAACACGTGCTCTGCTTTCTGACATAAACAACAGAAAGCGACTCTTGTCAGACCAATAGATTTTCCGCCATGTCGCATTTATTCAAGTGATTACGTGTTCGAAACCATGCCAATCGAGCTGCCTTGTGTCTTCTGGCACGGTATCTAGCATCTTTAAGTCGATTACGGACAGTTCCGTGGTATATGCGACGGTGAGGTAACCACTCCCTTTTCAGAACAGTGCTTAGTGCAAAAAGAAAACACCGTACAATCCTAGTAAGAGGTGCATTCATTCTTGCTGACGTACAGAAAAGTCTACCAGGACGATGACGGTCCTTAAAATCATTAGTCTGATACTGTTTTTGTAACAATCGACTAATGGTGGAAGAATGGTGAATCAACTGCCTTGTAATCCTTGTAATGACATACCCACATTGCTCATCAACACAGTCACTTGACAGCTTACATAGCTGAGTGGAGCGAAGTTTGAAGATGGCACAACACTAGTTTACGTGTTATTTTCACTTATTTAGGTAAGTACTTTGGTAATTATTTTGTTAGTATTTGTAATCATTTATGTTGAGATATTCAGTTAAAATATATCTGCTAATAAGTATTTATTATATTTATCGGTCTATAAATCACAGTTTGTTTTGACTAGATACCAAGCGTATACTTGTGTACTTTAGTTATAATTCTACGTTCAAATAGTTGTTTGGTAACTATTGTATATTTTGATAATGTTTGATGAAAACGGGATTATTAAGAAGGAACACCGTGCTTCACAATTGAGGTCAGTAGGTCACATGTCGGTACTCACACAGCATATATTCCAGGGTGTTCCTCAGACAAAGAATGGTCTCGTAGAAACTGAAATTCAGAAAAAGTGATTAACTCTTATTATCTGTCAAATAAGCACATCATTGTTACACCGTGGTTATGTAATTCTGTATTGAACTATGTCGTAGTGTTAACATAACATGAACATGTGCTTTAATAAAAAGAGAACTTATATTTAAAGTACGTAAGTAAAAATGTACCAATATTCATAAACACATGCTCATTATGCATTTATTAGGTTGTTTAAGTGGCATTTATAAGTTGGAATAATAATAAATGTACATATTACAACTTCTGGGTTGCTGAGTAACAACGTTTCGATGTAGATTTTTACATCAAGCAAGTGATGTACAGAGTAGAAATTTGGGGACTTATATTTTTGCACATGATGATGTATACTGTAGTTTGGAGTGTCTGGGTTGGGTTTCTGGTTATGAGGATAACTAGGGATGTGCGTTGCTGCTCTTCCTTTGTCTTCATTTTGAATTTGACCTGTGGATGTTGTTGGTTGAAGTGCTGGAGGAGTTGTTCAGGATCTTGGTTGGGCTCAAAAATGACGAAAGTGTGGGATTTACTGGTGATGTTTTAGGCTTGCACTTTACAGTATCTGTAAGGATATGAGACAGTGGGGAGTCCATAGATCTGCTGGTAGGTGTCCCCAGGCGAAGTACGTTGAGTTGATGCAGGCTGCGGTGATGTTGGTGAAGGAGTCAGTACTGGGACTGGTTTCAAGGAGTTGATGGAGATTATCGATGCGTTGATGGAGTACGTGGAGGGCTTCATCTCTTGGAACATTTGGGTCTATTACGTCGAAGCTTATAATTAATCCTGGGTTGGGATTGTCTCCAATCGTGCTGCAGAAATGAGTAGAGTCAGCTATGAAAGAATTAGTAGTCGCGCCATATTTTTTATAAACACCGATTATTTTGTAATAAGTCACATTGTATAAAAATCATCATGCACATATATATTACTTCTCAATTTTCTACTCTGTACAGCCAGCCATCAGAAAACTTCTCAAAGATTAAGCAGAAAACTTCTTAAAGATTAAGCTAATAAAGATGAAAACAGGCAAAACCATCCAGAAAGCCCTCAAAGCCAATGGCCGACCTACATCAGACCCAAATATCGTGTGGTTGCGGTGGCACTATCGTCGGCGAAACATCTTAGCCAGCGACATTAAGAATAAAAGAACACCAAAATGCAGAACAGAAACAACACTCAAAGTCCGGTATCTCTGACCACAGCAAAGACCATCCTGACCACAATATCCAATGTCAAATTAATCACCTGTAACCACACCAGTTACAAGATCCGAAAACTAATAGAATTCATCAACATCAAAACATTTAAAACAAACTATTAACACAGATCAAGTGCCTATTATGAACTCAATACTAAACAAACTTAATTTCACTGTACAACTCACTCCACTGCTCAATCATCAAATACTATCAAATACTGTACATGTTACCCTGGCCTCCAATCAATACAACCATGACATCAAAGTACTTAAAGGCCTATTAAGCTTTGTTTAGCCAATTATGTAATTAGCCTTTTCAATACATGATTTACTTATCTACCTTGTCTCTTGTGTAAATAACCATTGTACACTAATTATACATATGTATATAACATGTACATTCACAAGCCTGTATATCACTTGCTTGACAACGGTGTTAGTATCTACACTAAAACGTCGCACAACTTGCAATAAGGAAGTTGATATCCATCGAATACCTCGATTGTTTATTAATTTATTATATGGTATCGTATTTTGCAAAACTACATATGTAATATTTTTGTCCAATTTAACACGAGGTTACGTCCTCACATAGTGTCATTGACAGGAAGGGGCTGCTGTTTAATCCGGCAGCTGATGGTGAAGTTCTTCTTCAGGTTGCAGTAAAACTCTGAAGCATACGCACAAAGAATTATGGGGGCAGCTATCTGTCCACTGCATTAATAACTTGCTCTAAATGTTAAACTTACCTGGAGGTTAACACACAAAACATTATGGATTATAACTTCTTTCATGTTAAAGCACGACGTTTCTGGGCTAGTCCTTGTCCCTTCGTTACCTGAATAACCACCTGACGAAGGGGCAAGGATTAGCCCAGAACCGTCGTGAAGTTAACGTTGTAATCTATAATATTTTGTGTTATAACTACACCAACTTCTAAATGCCTGTAAAAAATCTTACCTGAAGGTTCTTTTCAATACAAATGAACTGAAATGAACGAATCAGTTATCTCGCATTTCTTTAACCCTTGAACTGTTAATTAACCATTTTAACGAAACGACAAGTTTAAGATTACATACGGTAAAGTATATAACATGTTCAGCCGAAGGCTGTTAAAAAACTCATTCTGTGGTAATTTATTTTAAAGAGCTCCTACAAATTACCACACAATTGGTTTTTAACAACACACTGTGGTCACAATGTTAATTCCTACTAAGTTTAATTTTGCGATTTAAGAGTTAACAAGTAAATAGAACGTCCAGGCCAGAGAATGATTTCAAAGTATCCTTGAGGATATATTTCATTAAACCTATGTAGAAACGAAATTTGCATCAATGAATCGTTTACATAAAGTGATGCCAACTAGTGTTTGCAAAAGGTGAGCAAGTCCTGCCCTACCGGCATGCATATAGAGAATCTCACCCGAGTGTCTTCTTATATCAAATATATCAACTTATGTTGTTATATTTCATATCAGGAGACACGAGGGTGAGATTCTATTTATCATTCAAAATCAATCTGATGACATTGATCAACCATTTCATAAATGTTTAATAACATTTTTCTGTGCTGTCGTGAGCTAGAACAATGCTGCTGCATACTCATTGTGACGTCACAATGGGTATGATCTAATGCCGGAGATATCGCTACAATGAAATGACATCATTTGTGACGATATTTCATAGGAGATATTGTTTGATCTCACACAAGCGATATCTCTTGTGAGAGCCAGTTTTGGATAATAAATGTTATTCATAAGACACTTTATACGTAGGAATTTTGTAATAAGATAAATACAATATTCGTCGTTCAGTCCCCTAATTATTTTGTGTTTTGTACCGTACTATACGCAAGTTCCTCCAGGTGTGTATGTATATGATTGCAGACACAAAAGTCGGAAAATCCAATGAGTTAGTTTATCCTGATGATTTATTTTAATATTTTTAAACATTTTAAATTGTTTGGGGTGGGTTTGTTTTTAAGTTTTAAGATATGCATAGAAAGTAATAAACTACTCATCAGACATATATTTTTCACATAATAAGGTTTTTAAAGCCTAAAACGTCTGTAATATTAGAATTGTAAATAATACTTAGGATGATGTGTGTGTCGAGTGTTGTCGAACATAAGATTGTGTATTGGATTATAGAAAGCTCAATAGTCAAATTATAACGTCTGTCGTCACCTGTCATGCACACATTGTAAATACATTTTACATACATAGAACTTACAACAAATTCAAACATGCCGATACAAGGTTTAAAATTATTTTTTTTAAATTTGAATGGGGAATACAATTTACACAGTCATGTTTTTAACTTTAAAAATTTATTCCATTACTTTTTCTGCCAAAAGTGAGGACTGCCTGGGTAACTTCGGTGTGGTTGCCAAGGATACCGTGCAGGTAAGTGTAGTTGTAGCCTGTCTCCACCAGGTGGAAGCGACATCGACGATCAACATGATCCCATTCACTACTTTTACAGATGCAGCGATGAAATCTATAAACAAAAGTGTTTTTTATATATATATTGTACATAATAACAATTTTTTAAACATTATAGATTAGGTTGAAGATAATAATCACAACTTACTTTCTGATTTCTTTACGTAGCTGTCGGGGATGGAAACGTTTCGGAACGCGTACTTCCGGTTTGCCGTTCCCGTCAGTGTATAAACAGGTTTGATCTTCCCTGCGAATAGACATAAGTACATTCATTACCTAGAAGTAAAGTAAACGTGAAAACCTAAATTCTTAATAAGATGTTTATTCACAATGGATGTTTAAAACAAAACAACAATAAAACACTATCCTACTTGCAGCAGCAGGCTTTGCTGCAGAAACTGTAACTAAAAGGCTCGTAATCATGTTTGCTTTGTGTTTAACAATACTTCCTGCTTTGAACAATATTTATTATATCCTGACAGTTGTGATACTTGAAAGTTTCTGTTTTTAATAAGGTAACTATTTCTTTTGTTTACGACGCAGTTTTAATGTAAGGACATACTTTACACAAACATTAAACTGAGTTCGATAATTCATCGCACGGAGTCAAATCAAAATGAACAAAAAACATTTAGATAAAGTAGAGAGTGAGATATTGTTAAATACTGATTGAGCTACATTCATTGGCGTCAATAGATGAGACAGCAAAATACAATACTTAACATTCAACATACAGTATGAACCTTGTATGAGACATTAGCATTATGCCTGTTAATCGCCATGGTAAGAAAGTTTATACGAATTGTGAGGCTTTTACGATTTAATAAATGCATAAAAAGAAGAACATATCCAAGATCAATGCTCAAAGGGGGTTCATTACAATCGGTACTTCATTGTTTGTATGCATTTATTGCATTCACTAGAAAAAATGTATATAAATTATTTAGCGGTTTTCTATTGGTTTAATGAGTTTTCCGCAGGGAATTTCATCAAACCAATAGAAAACCCGCTGAATAATTTCTATACATTTTTTCTACTGATTGTATTAAAACAGTATGCACATTTCGTGATTGTTATACTTCAATAAATGTATAAAAATCACAGCCACAGTCCAGATATTACTAAATGCAATCTTTATCCTTTGCAAGATGATTCGTGACGTCATTTGTAACGTTTGAATATCTTAATTTGTTAATAAGTACAATGTCATGAATAGAACTTATTTATTCTGTTTATAATTAGTATTATGATAAGTGCCAAATTAAACGTTAGCTCACATCTCTGGAATCGAAACTTCTGTTGACAGATCCGGAAACGGAAGTCCAATGGTTTCTTGCAGACACCCCCGAAGCTCATGTGCAGAACTGTTCAATGAATTATACTCTGGGGTTTGTTGTAGAATATCCATATGTAATTTCTCCGCCCTGAAGAGAATAGACATGTCAGTATAAGGGGAGAATAGAACAGGATACTTGAAGAGACATATGCACTACCTTCGGAACATAACGAATGTGAATGTGCAAGGAATACAGCAGTTCGGTCCAATGGTGGTTGCACAACAGCTGACTAGCCCCAGGCAATAGAATACTTCCCTTTCTTGTCGACAGGGTTTTTAACCCAGAGCGATCCCAATATCGGGTAAAAACGTGATTATGTATCTCACGGTAGTCCATCGTAACCACCAGGTAGAAGCCATCTTTTGTTTACTACGTGTACCAAGGTTAGGTCTTATTTCCCCTTCTCCTTTCTACCGATCAAGAGGATGAAATGGCAATATGTATGATTTAGGCTGAGTATAAATAATAATTTCCTCCTAAAAATTCATATTTAGTGTAATTTGTTAAACTATTGAGTGATATATATGTTTTAATATATCTGTGTGTATTAATGTAGACGTTATGATGGCTTATTTATAATATATATGTTTAGAATTAAGTATTGGCACAATTTGTTGATCTGAATTATAATTAAATATTTATCTGTATAGTATTTATAGGTACAGTATAGTTTCTTAGATAAAAGTAAATTTAATGTTCAATTTCATAATGAAAACCTATAATTTAAATAATTATATTTTATCATAAATGATCTGTGTTGTTTCAGGCTCATACTTAAATCACTATTGCAATAAATCACATCACCCTGACACACACCCCTAGCCTTTGTGGTTATTTAGAATAGATAAACCCGCCACAATGACTTGAACATGCTATGTTTGAAGTAGGTTGTTAAGAATCTGTGTTTTTAATACTGAGGAAAGAGCAAGTATCACATAATTGGTGTTTAACAGCTTGTTTAGGCGTAACAAACATAACAATAATATTGACATATGATGTATCCTTTTTGGAAGCACCTATACAGCTGCTAAATATGTACAAGTCTTACATAGAAAGGTTTTCAACACAACACTGTGTTAACAGGTTTAGGCATATGTCACACTCAATGATGCCATTTCAGTATACTTTTCAGCTGTATAATAAGACACATATGATGCGAGAAGGTTGTTTGGGTTGATTTTGTTTTTTTTATCTCAACAGACCTGTTTACATAACATATAAACAACAAGATTCACAAGGAAACAGAATGCGAATGTGTGTGCCTAATGGGTATACGGAAAGAAAGTAACAGGAAAAAAATCGATTATAATAAGTACACAAAAGATGAAAGGCACAATTAGACAGTCCAATTAGGGGTGTGATTACAAGT
>JAULCD010011674.1:0-12929 GCA_032361085.1 Calliostoma canaliculatum | reverse complement strand
GTAAAAATAGACTTCAATGACTGATACTAATCATTTGCACAAACTGATATTTCTTCATACTAAATGCAATCAAGCAACAGAGTATTGTTGTTGTTATCGTTATCCAACATGTGAAACAGAAAAACAAATACGTGTCTTGATTTACCACCTTGACATGACGATGCCTTTAAACGCAAACCATGTATAACACCAGGCCCCCGTTCCTCAAAGCGATCTTGGTATTAAGATGATCGTAAGGGTTTTTTGAAACAATATCCTGTAAAGTTGTTTCTTATCACATGCTTACGACTGTCGAAGCGTAGAGATCGATTTGGAACCGGTGCCGAAAGGCACCGGTTCCAAAACGATTTCTGCGCTTCGACAGTTGTAAGCCAATGTGATATTTTAGCACTTACAATTTGCGCTGTTCCTCTTTCGGTTTGTCCTCCCTCCGTGCAATGTACACATTTGTAAGCATAATTACATGATGGTTTCTTAAACAACTTTTCTCGTGATGTGATTAAAATAAAACCAACAGCAGATTCTTTTAGGTACACTGTATTCACGACCCTATATCAAACTTATATTTGACACACTATTCCTGATTTCGAGTGAATTGACAATTCATTGTTCTGATTTGGTTTCGAACGGACAATAGCATGAAGTATACATGCCCCTGTGAAACGTCGAATTACTGTGCTATGTCCTCCTCCTCATTGTTGCTTGACAGCGCTTATACGAAGTCACACCAAAACGTTGATTCATAACGCTGTAAAGAAACTGTCATCAATGAAGAAACATTCACCAACTTCTGACATGCCAATCAAACAGTGTAAATTGTTCTCATCAGGACAATAAAATAAAGCCAATTAAAAGTAAGTTTGTGAGATGTCCAAAAAAAAAAAAAGAAAATCAATTGTCACTAGAAAACTTATATAGAAATTATTCAGCGGTTTTATATTGGTTTGATGAGATTTCTAATGGAAATCTCATCAAACTAATGGAAAACCTCTTAACAATTTCTATACACTTTTCCCAGTGTGTGTCTAAAACGATATAAAAAGGTCATTGTGTTTTGATTCAGTGTGTGCATGTAGCAAACTACGTTTGAAATTGATTTACATGTACATTTCGCGTCAATCAAACAGCTGATCATTGCTTAATTACTGTTAGTTAGGTGAGAAACATCCACATTTTAATGAATAACAGGAAATTTGGTTTAGTAACACATCAATCATAGTGGAAAAAACATCACAAGTTTTACTGAACAACAAACTGTAATGTATTGACTTTACCTCCGCTGACGTCTGTATAGTGAACTATTTTGTTTGGTTATTGCATGGTAACCGCTTTGTTTGCAGTGTTGATAACTTTACTCACGAAGCAATGTCGTATGCAATTTCCAGTGACAACCAAGGAAGATCTTGAAGAGAGGATTTATTGTATTCTGTGAGCAAATCATGCCGGACCCGCTAGTAAAGCATGAAACTTGCGCAAACAGGCACCAATGCCAAGACCAATAATAATTATTTGTTGTAGTTTCAATAAATTCACACAGATAGTCATACTAATTGGTACAACAAACAATACTACACTGGAAAAATGTATGGAAATTATTTAGCGGAAAGGAAATCTCATCAAACCAATAGAAAACCGCTGAATAATTCCTATACATTTTTCTACTGAGTGTTACCTGAATGTGAGACGACTACGTATGCATATGTCTTACTGGTTTAGCACACCGCGACTTTGAAGGAAGGTGGTAATTACGTTTTGATGTTTTTGTTACAGCAACACAATCATAATTGCTCTTGCAATGAAGTAGCACCAGCTTTATTCAGCTTCAAACACCCTTTCCCCATTTACAAAAGTTAACCAAACACGTTTGGTGATTGTTAGTACTGATGTGTTGCTGATTGATTGAGGGTACTGAAATTAATGCGCTGCCTAATACAGAATTTTTATCAATTTTGATAAATCCCCTTACCCTCTCAAGGCGCTGCATTGACTTTTGTATACTTTCAACTGTAACTAACTTCTACTGCCGATATAATTTGATAATTTCAGACTATAATTAATCGCGTGGAAACATGTTTCAGAAACCTAATTATAACATTTTTTTATATATTTAATTGTATTGTAATTTTGAAAAAAAATCAACGTATAACTCTAATGCAAATGCTACAAAATCATTACGATAACGGGTGTGTGGTTTCAGTTGAGGAGTAACAGTTACAATAGTACAACTGTGAATTACTATGGAAAGTCACAACTGTTACATTCTATCTATTTTCTAAAAAAACAAAACTCATGCGCAGTTAGGAAAAGTACAGATATCCAGACAAAAGAAAACAATTATGTCTTCCAGCTGAGCGCAATGTATTTATGTTTTAGTGTCCAAATTCCGCAGTAGGCTCTTGGTAAATTTATCCTGTGGTAGTTTGTTTAAAAGAGCTCCTGCAGGAGCTTTTTTTAAACAAAGTAAAATATGACAGCTTTACAACAGTACAAAGTGGTCAAAGTTTTAGGTCCTTCTTACATCAATTAAGAACTATTTGGGCTATCAATTGCAGAACTACTTTTAGTACTCGCACGTTGAAAATATGCTCTTTTGCAAAAAAATATTATTAACCATTACATCCTACATTTAGTACTCGTCCGTTGAAGATATATTGCTGTTGTTTTTTTATTTAAAAATACGTTGCTATAAACGATTGCATAACCACTCTTAGTACTTGCCTGTTGAATATACTGCTGTTTAACAATAGGTTGTTATTAATGACTGCAAAACTATCTTAAATACTCGCCCGTTGAAGATACTGTTATTAATACATACTGTTTAATAACAGTGCACGTGTTTGAAATCCGTCGAGACAATTGTCACTGAATCAATTGAATCATGTGCCATTCTTTGTGAACTACTGCCTCTAATCCCCCAAAGCACACGACGCCCAACGATATGTCAAGTGTGACAAATGGGGTTGGGAGCAGGACTTATAGCTGGCTAGTCACACCTCTTCACAAAATTGTGGTAGGCAAAGTTCTTCACTGCGATAAACCATGAACATTGGTCTAAAGGCAAGAGAGTGATTGTCAAAATGGGGAACGATAATAGGACCCACCATCTCAAGAATAAACTGTTCATCTGTCCAACAGGTCCATATTTCAATCGTATTACAAACATCTAAAACCATTACTGAGCCTCCTCCAAAAAACTACATGCTGTATTTCTAAACACCCAGATTCGTACTTGACCAACTTAGGCATAAACCACTTCATCGGACCAGTGAAGCCTTATCAAGACTTCAGGTTCCAATTCCTTCTCGCTTGACACCACATCAAGCGCCGGCCTTTATTGTCATTGAAGCCGGTCCAGCAGCCTTTAACATAGTGTTTACAGTCTTAACCCTTAAGCGACCAGTTGGCAGCCATAGGTGCTTCAGGACAGTGCTGAGTGCAAGTGGCAAGTGTTTCACCAGCCGTATAAGTGCTCTCTTTCACGGAGGACGTCCTGAACGTGGACTGTTTTTCTCTTGATAAGTATGGGCATATTTTCTGATTAGTTTGCTAATTACTATATAACTTAGTTTGCCTTCCTGCAGCATGGAGACCAATAATTTACCATTTTGCGCTTCTGACAACCTCCCACGTGCCATTGTTCAAGGTAATGCTAAACCTTCGGACTATATACTACATTTAGAGAAAAGTATGGGTGTTCATTTGCACGACATATTTTGTTGATTTATATTAGCTTTCTAAACACATTTTGCCAAATCAATGGTGATTGATGTAAACTAAGGCCACTATCATTATTGTTCAGTAATACATGATCATAGGTATTTTATTTCGCGGGTGCTTAACTTTTTTCTATGTATATATTTAGTAAGATATTGTTCAATTCAGTGCGTAACACTTTAAAAAAAACTCAAACTACATATTTCAGAAGACAAGTAAAACATAAAATACTAAACACACTCGCTTCCGCGTCACATCTTTTTGTGGAACTGATCAGTGTCTGAACGAATATCAGAACTATTTACTCCTTTCGTAAAAATTGTATTGAATGAAAACGATTTCACCATCTAACGAATATAAGTGATCGTGTTAAAAAAAGTTAATTTAGATTATTTACTAATATGAAGTTTAAAAACGAAATTTGTTTACCAGGGCCCCGTTCCTCAAAGCGATCAAGTTGATCGAAATCGATTTTTGAAACAATGTCCTGTGGAGTCCTTTCTTTTCATAGGCTAACGATTGTCCTAGCCCAGAGTTAGATTTGGAACGGTGCCAAACGACAGTCGTACGATCAACTTAGCCTAATATCGCTTTGAGGAACGGGGCCCTGGTATTAAACATGAATATTAGGACTACAGGCATCACTGTGTTTAGTTTGAACAAGGAATGGGCGCCAACCTTTCGATCAAACCCGAAACATCTTGATCGCTCTATTAAAGCTCTGCACACTGTACATGTACTTTAGTGAACGAAGCGTTTTCACAATGAACCATTTATTTGTTACTCTGTCAGGCTACACACCAATGAAATACTTCAGTATGTTGGTGTAAGGAATGACAAGAACATGTTCCTACGAGACTTTTATGGATATAATTGTGTGCTATCTTCTCCACATTGTCAAGTTATTACACAAGATGAAAGCATTTATCACAACTATGAATGGACCACATATTGCTATTGATTTAGTTCCCTTTTACAACGACAATATAAATCATTCAAAACCATACTAAGCACATCCTTCCCTTTTAGTATGCCTTATTCAGACATTTATTTAGATCAAGAAATGGCACACATGTGTCAATCATTAATAGATATTACAAAAACAAAATAGGCCAGCCTAACTTTAACTTAAATACATAGTCATTTTGTAAAACACAAAAACAAAAAAGACTCTTTTAGTTTGTGTTTTAATTGCCTTTTCGTTAACGCCTCACACTAACGGACCGTGTCAAAAATGTTGGAAATGGTGATGTGTTGTCAATAAAGAGTTACTAATGACTACCAATAACTCGACAGTAACTACTGTTTTAGATTTTTGTCTGTGTTTGACAAACCAGTCACGTCACGTGTTTTGTATTATCGATCGCACATTCAACACGTGACACAGTCATCACGGCGCTCTGTCCATGATGGTGTCATACCAGTGTATGTAAGCTTATATTAATACTAAATATGTGAGCAGTGACAGAAGAGTTAAGGTTCGGACAAAGCAGTAAACTTTGCTTTTTAGACATAAATAGTGTCCTGTTATTGTTACAACGATGTGAAGTGTTGGTTTGTACTGGTTTCTTCATCTTTATTAAGCAAACGATACGGAAATATTAACTTGTTTTTTTAAAAGGTATTATTTAACTGGCAAAGTTGTGACGTATGCAGTAAAATACGTAGACAGCATACACATTTGTTACCTTAGAAATCGGAAGTAAGCTACGTAGGGTTTGTAACAGTGAGCAGTTAGATCCGTGCTGTTTCAACATTTCTCTTTTTAAATTGAATAAAGAGCTTTTTTAAAGTTTCCGTTAACACAAAAGTGCTGCAGCATAAGTCTTCAATATCACTTTCAGTTTGTACATGAGATACCAAACTAGACACAGACACAAAGTGTAAACGTACTATTGACAGTGGGTCGCTTGTCAACATAATAGTTCACAGAAATAGATATCGTAACACTGATCACCCTTAGGAAAAACATGAATATTATTAGATAGAAACTGGCATCATAGGGTGGAAGCAGCGGGACTCTCCTGCAACACTGAGTGCAGTTTGCTTTTGGCTCTCAGGAACATAAATGTACTCTTGTAAGGCAAACATTTAGCTCACAAATTGCCGATGATACACAGTCGCTCTTTTAAAAGAAATAAATTGCTTTTCCATTACCTATTTTATTCAGTATGCTGCTTTAAAATGTTTTGCGTAACCGTTGCAAGTATTAATGTACAAATTCAAAACCAACCGGTTAAAAATCTATCTTGTGATCTTTTCTTTGACAGAGCTCTCTAAAGGCGCCCTTCCAAAGAACTGATCACAGATTAGGTCATCAACAGCACAAGGTGTTTGGGTTTTAAACCAGTCCTGCTATTTATATATGATCAAACGCAAGATTTTGTGCAGTGTGGGTGCAAACAGAATCTTGTGAGCATACGGGAACGCTAAATAGGATCAAATATTAGACTGAAATTCTTAATAATTCGTAGCACCGACAGTTAGAGCACCCGAACGCGTCCTATGGATGTTTGTTAATTTTGTCTGATCTTATATATACTCATGGTAATAATGGTTGTCAGCTCCCAACACAAAACGTACGAGAGCTGGCTAAAACCTTCTAAGCCTAAGTGGGTTACTCAATCGGATTGAAACACAATTTTGCCATTAATCAGCACAATCTTTTCATATTAAATAGACATAAGAACTGCAACTCTATAGTGTCATTATTGTCTTTGTTCCAGACCATCTTGTGAACCTACCTATTGAATCACCAGAAATAGACAAAAGTGGCTAGAGAGCAGTCAACAAGTACCTCCAACACAGATACATGTTGACATGATGTCCGCTTTAGGGGATGACGCCCCTTTCTTTTCCTCTGTGAAGATGTCGGCTGCAGAATTCAAGCGTGGCAGAGAGAGCTTTGACGATGGCCCGCGTCCAGAAAGGCCTTCAACATCAGCCATTTCCGGATTCATGACATAGTGATAGATGATCAACGATTGACCACTCGACATATTGCCAGTGTTGTGGGCATCTCTCATAAGAGGATTTAACACATTATCACTAACAAGTATGGAATGTCTGCACACACACACACACACACACACACACACACACACACACACACACACATCCTCCACCACCAATAGAGGATATTATGCTGACCTACTTAGACAAAAGCGTGAAACTATGAAAGCTAGACGAGGGGACGGCAATGTTCTACTAAAACAATGCTTTTATTCACAAATGCCATGTCAACAATGCATGATTGTGGCTTCGAACTTATTGTCCATCCCCCTTCTTTACCCGATTTGGCCCCGTCAGACTTCCACCTGTTTCCCAAAATGAAAAAAGAACAGCCGGTCGCCATTTTGCTGGTAATAATGACGTCATTTCTGCGGTGAATGACTTTTTTAGGGTGGTTGAAGAGAATGTCTTCTTGACTGATATCCAGGCCTTGTGGTATCGCTTGTAAAAATGTGTAACACAGAAGAGGACTTTGTAGCGAAATAAATGAAAACTATCGACTTAGTACGGGTATTTTACAGTTAGGTTTAGAACTTTTCTGCCAGCTCTCGTATGTTTGTAAATAAAATCTTTAAAATATTTGCGTCGTTAAAAAAGAACAGTAAATAGTCGCGAAAACACACCTTGTAAATAATGAAAGACAAAATGCACATCTTTTGTGCAAATCATACTGCATTGTGTTTGTGTGTAACTTGGTTAGGAAAAGGCTGCTTTCCTTAACCGTCTACAAATTAATTTATTCGTGATCACACAACACACTGATCAGACAAATGACTCAATCAACTAGTGTTGAGACTAATATCTCCAGGGTAACTCTGATCAGAATGGCTCTGATGGTGGCCATTAAATAAAACCATTGCGAGACAACTTAGTTAAAACCAGAGAACTGTGCAGTGAATACAAAAAACTATACAGAACCAACTGGAACGTCACACAAGGAAGAAGACATCCACGTAAAACTAACACACAAGAAAACCAAATACTGTGGCGTCTTGTCCAAATAAATCGACGTTTGTCAGCCAGATCACTCCATGGCAGATAGGGCCGACTGGATGATGTTCTAGTATCACGGGAAACAGTTAACAAGAGACTGCTACAACATGGTTACAGAGCAGGAAACTATTTCGACAACGAATATTAACTCACGAAGACGAGTAGACTGTATAACACAGCAACACCGAGCTGCAATAAAGGCATCGAGTCATCTTCACTGACGAGTTCCGTTTTCTGCTTCATCGATTTGATGGACCAGTGCGTATGTGCCGGCTAGAGGTGAAAACGTTCAGGGATGACTGTGTGGAGGGTGTTGTTGACGATGGAGGCGGTTCAGTTCTCGTTTAGGTCAGCATCCATTTAAATGATAAAACTGAACATTTGCTGTTTCAAGGAAAAGTTAATAATACCGACAAGTCCTGGAGTAGACGTTTCTCGCATATGCTCACGAAGTGGACCGAAATAACTTTCTGCTGCAGGATTGCAACACCCGACGGCCACCACCTCCGGATTACAAGAGGGTCTTCAATGCCTGCCCTTGCAGCCAGAAGTTCAGATATGAACCCCATAGAATACATGTGGGACAGATTGCAAAGAAACTACAAAAGGTAGACGTTGTGCCAAAGACTGTAATGCTTTGGGTCAGTTCTTGATTCGAATTTGGTACAATGTGGCTGCAGCAAATGTTAACAAGCTGTTTGACAGCATGCTAGTAGGAATTACCGCCCCTTTGAAGGCACGAGATGGAGCCACATGTTATTGACTTTACATAGCACTAACTATACAAACTAACAGTTGCACGACCAATTCCTGCTCTGTGAAATGGCCACCTCGAGTAATTTAACATTGTTTTACTAGTGTAATTATCCTGTTTTGTTTTCATTAATGGCACTTTTGGGCACATCAGTCTTACACAAAACTCTTTTCAAAGACTCCATGCATCAACAGACATTTCAAAGTAGCTTTTAATCCAATAAAATATAGTGAAATTGTGTTATTTACATAACCAAGTCATCAATATGTCTGGATGTGACAACCATTATTACCATGAGTATATGTTGTACATTTATTATATTCAAAACACCAAAAATGTACTGCAACCAATACTTCATACCAACTATAATGCACAGTTTAAGAAGTTCTGGCTACACGAGCATTTCAGTGTTGCACTCATATTCAATTTTTACCGTGATTTAAGTAATGAAAATCTGACATGTGGCAGTACTTTATTTTATCAGGATACAAAAGAACTGTCTCACAAATTAAAAAAAATGTCTGTTTTACTTTATTACCCAGATAAATAAGAATGTTCTGCTGTTACAAAAGCGAAAACTGTACTTACAATGATTAAAGACTTGTTATAATTCAGGATAACCACTGTTTCAATAGCTTGACGCAATTGTTCCAACAGAGCACACTATCGTCAGATGTTCATATGATGCAAGTGTAATTTCGTCCTTAAGTAAGTATTGATATTTCCTGTTGTAGGACAAACCATTAGTACATGTAACCTTTATTTTATACCTAAATAAAAGCAGTCCACGGATAAGGTGACATTTACCATTCATAAGAAACGCCATAAGTCTCAGCTCAATTGCCGTCGCTGTTCGCTGTAATATGGACCACTCACTTACACCTTACTGCTCATCTAATCTATAAAAAAACCTGACATATCATAAATAAACGATGTGACTGGAGGAGATTTAGTTGCAATGGTTGGGAACGGATCTCAGAAGGAGGGTATAGGGTAAAAACTATTATTTATTTTTATTGACGACATGTCAGAATTTTCCTTTGTAACCGCTTTTCGTCATTTTTTTCAGACATGAATACTCCATTAAATACTTATACTAATATTCCCAAAACGTTTTCTGTTGTTATTCCTTTCACCTGTAAACAGTGTTCGGTTGTTCGACGATAAAGGTGCTATACATTTGTTTCAAAAGGAGTACTCAGACGAGGTACCCAAGTTTTTTTGCAAGAATAGGTTTAAGAACTTTATCGATGTCAACTTCTTAGTTTAACATAAGCCCAACGTTTTGGACTTACTCGTTCATTGGGGGAATAATAATAACTAGTTAGTTAAGCATTACGTGAAAACAAGCTCTGCCAGTCATTATTTCGCCCCAATAGTATCCAAAAATATAGTTTATGACAATATTAAAGATATCACTGAAGTCGTAAACGGATATTTTGTCAATCAATCAAAGATAACAAAGCCAAATTTAGATCCACCACTAACTGAACAGGTAATGGTTGAAAATCGAGTGTCATCTATTATTCTGAGTCACGACGAGGCAATATTCTGCTCTCAGTAGACACATCCAAAGCACTATGACCTGGTGAAATAAGCAACCAACTACTTTGACAAAGTTGTTTTTTTAACCTATCACTACAAAGTAAAGTATTACTTTCATTATGGAACAAAGCTGCAGTAACTCCAATATATAAGAAAGGATACATGAATATTCAAAGTATAGACCTGTAGCACTAACAAGCTGTTTAGCAAAGTTCTTTGACAAGTGTATATTCAAATGTGTATTTAACTTCTTCAGAGATAACGAATTGCTTACTAATTTGCAACTATGATTTATGCCGGGTGATTCAACGGCTAAGCAATTGACATACCCATATAACTTTATTGCCAGGGCTATAGACGAAGGGAAATACATTAGAGCTGTCTTTAGTGATATCAGCAAAGCTTTTGATAAGGTACAGCGTGAGAGTACCAACCATAAATTGAATCCTTATGGCATACAAAGTGATATATAAAAATAATTTGAAAGCTACTTAAAAAAACATTGTTTGAAACTACTTAGCAAACATTGTTTAAAAAGTTGCGATAAATGGTCTCGGCTCAAAATTCAAACCTATACATGTTGGGGTACCTCAAGGATTTGTCCTGGGTCCCTTGTTATTTATCGTACATATAAATGATATTTATGATGAAACAGAAAGTACTTATGCTGATGATATTTCAATATATGTTATCGCAGACAATCCAGATGCCACAGCCCGTGTATAAATAATAGCCTGGCAAGAATTTTAAATTGGGCTGACAAATGGCAGGTAGAATTAAAACCAGGCCCCTGTTCCTCAAAGCGATTTTAGGCTGAGTTGATCGTAAGTGCTAAAATATAACATTGACTTTTGACTGTCGTAGCGCAGAGATCGTTTTCGAACCGGTGCCATTCGGCACCGGTTCCAAATCGGTCTCTGCGCTACAACAGTCATTAGCCTATGATAAGAAAAACTCCACAGGACGTTGTTTCAAGAATCACTTACGATTAACTTAGCCTAAGGTCGCTTTGAGGAAAAGGGCCTTGGTAAGACCAAAACTACAACTTCCTAAACTTTCAATAAACTTGAGTCCTCGCCAAATAACATACGTGAATGCTAATCCTATTCAAGAAGTTATTTAAATGAACGGAGATATGATATAAAAATGACAACATTTTATAAAATAAAGAACGGTGTTACACCCGAGTATCTTAATAAGTTATACCTGGCCAAGTGAACGATAATAGCAATTATAACATATAAATATATAACATATAACGTGTAAAATAGTTGAAGATTACACTTTATCTACTGTAGGACGCAATGCTATGCTAAATTACTTCTTCCTGATACAAGCAATTTGTGGAATACCTTACCGGATGAAATCACTAATGCTACAGTAGTTCACTTGGAGAAGTAAAAAACCTAATCAATGGCCTTTCGTTAATAAATACCTTTTTGACCATAACTTTGGCCCTAGATTTGCAATTACTCTGTCTGTAAGTGAGTATTCTGTCCCTGTATAAGATAGTGTAATCCCACAAAACAATAAATGATATAACCCTAGGTTCGTTAAATTGAATTCAGTAGAATTTAAAACTACAATCCATGTATGCTAGTAATAAGTTTTATGTAATAATTTGTTTCAAGAGCTCGTAAAACAAATTGTCACAGTTAGTTTTTTTTCAGCTTATGGGTTTTTTTGTTGGACACTGAAACTGACATAAAATGTCATCGTTACTTTGAGTTCAAATAGCAAGACATCCCGGCCATTATACCTTTTTTCTGCGAGTGAAGAGTTTTCAAAATGTTTGCATTGTCGTTATGCACTGAGAGTTACTAAGATATCTGCCACTAAGCCAATGAGATCGTGCTTTCTTTGAAAAGTGTCACGGTTTGATCATTTGTAAACCAAAAGCATTGACCACTTATTAATGTACCACTACTCTCAAAGTGGACAGGGCCAAGTGTGTACTGCTTATGTGTTGTGTTGTGTTGTGTATAAGGTTACAAGACAACCTAATCATAGTCTAAATACAATCTAGAGTACACCACTATAAAGGAGATATTCTGTGAACTAAACTAGTTAGTGAGGTGATCTGAATACCACCAAGAGCAAACAAAAGAAAAGGTAATTAAACACATAGCTTCATGTTTCTCTCTTATTATTTATGTTTAATTGGTAAGTTATTTTAATTACGAATTAATAAGTAAATATAAAACCCATATATGTAACTTCCTAGGCATATTGCAGCTAACGCACTAATTAATTTATAGTACATATATAATGAATAGGGCAATATCGCAGTCCAACTAAATCACCAGGGCCCCGTTTCTCAAAGTTATTTTAGGCTAAGTTGATCGTAAGTGATTTTTGAAACACTTTTCTGTGGAGTTGTTTTTTGTCATAAACTTACGACTATCGTAGCGCAGAGATCGATTCGTAACCGGTGCCGAATGGAGCCGGTTCCAAAGCGATTTCTGCGCTAAGACAGTCGTAAGCCAATGTTATAATTTAGCACTTACACTCGACTTACCCTAAGATCGCTTTGATGAACAGGTCCCAGATCCAGTTTGCATCAATACAGAACACATCCCCACATCATTACCATTTACTAAGCTTAAACGTGTTTAGAAACTAGCCTACACTTATATTTTGTCTCCACACATCAACTCCACTGTCAGTAAGTAGCATACTACACTTATCGAACGAATGATTCTTTTCCAAGCAATCAAGCTCCCACCTACTCAATTCGAGTTCTACATCAAACGTTCACAACTGTCATTTATTCAACTGAGGATGTTTAAGATGTCTACAATGTCGTTTTCTCTGCCTTGAGCCTTGTCTGTTGGTATCCTACATGACCCCGTTCCTCAAAACGATTTTAGGCTAAATTAATTGTAAGTGCTAAAATATAAATTTGGCTTGC
>JAULCD010011563.1:0-12931 GCA_032361085.1 Calliostoma canaliculatum | reverse complement strand
TTGTCTCTTGCTCGTCGTTGTTCACGTCATCAGAATGTCCATCTTCATGGGCCGGGCCAACTTGTTAACTGTCAATAGACACCACACCAGATTTCTTGCCTTCTTTAACTTTAAAGTTTTTGAGTGTCCACGCTAATCTGTGTCAGATTATTTTAAAATAACAAGTGATTGTTTAATCTTTGACTCTTCATCAGCCATTACAGGCTATGACCAATGTTATACAGTACCTCATCTCATGTATTTTAAAAATATTTGTACCATATTTTGCAACACAACTGATTCACTTTTATATAATGTTATCTTTGTCAAGTTTTTTTGGGGGGTTCTATCTTATTATTGTACACTGTAATGTCATTCTGAAATATTAAAAGTTTACTGCCACAAATAGTACTAAAACGTTTGTTTATTTGCACTCGGTCAAGAAGACAAAGTATTACCACAGACACACATGGACAAACTTGTTGTTTGCAAGGACAACACCTACAGTTGGCAAATATTTGTTATCAAATTTTGTTTTGAAAAATATGAACATCCATGTTTTATGTGGAAAACCCAATGCAAATCGTTTGGGAAATAATGTTTGAGTACGTTGTATGTTGTTATTCTCAAGGGAACTTCCCGTCAGCTCTGTAAACCACAAACCTGCACTAAAGGTTACCGACCTTCATTATTCATTACAAGCAGTCTCGCTGTGTCAGGGGCCAAGCAGGATCTTCCATAAATGTGAATAGTGACTGAATTAAAATGACCGCATTAATGGAGCTGATGGACATCAAGCAAAACGTCCACTGAGGTAGTTTATATTGTACTTAACTCATCTCCTTAACCCTTATAGTCAGGTGTGTGGAATTATTATGTCCGACTCGTCTGACTCGGGAAATTTTGAAAACGGACAAATTAATTTTTACGCGCTGGTCGTCCGCGGAAAAGTAGAGAATACTTTACTTTTAAAGTACTAAACCCAACACTGGTCAATATTAATGTCCAAACTACAACCTAAATAGGCTAGCTGTTAAAAACCTTTCTTGTAATAAATTGTGTAAAAGAGCTCCAACAGCACAAGGTAGTAACAGTTTTCAGTTATACTCACCCGAGTTCAGCACTGTGAGGGCTAACTATATAACTTGGAGCTTTGAGCTGCGGAAAGTAGATTATGTCTGTTTATTTGTACGTGGACAAGTTTTAAACAATGAAATTTTCACAAACCCTGCTTAACGTGCAAATTGGTTACTATATTGTGCTGTTAAAAACCTTTCCTGTGATAACTTGTTTAAAATAGCTCCTATTGGAGCTCTTTAATGAAGTCCCCACAGCAAAGGTTTTAATAACCTATTTAAATTGTAAATCTAGTTTGACATTGTAACGGTTAAATGTTAAGCTTGGCACCCTTAGAGTTAACGGCCAATAATCTGTCTGATGTGACACTTTGACAAAGCATCTTAAAAATAACCACCTCTCATCCACCATATCCCGTGGGCTAAAATTAGTAAGGCGCAAAAATATCTTTACGCAGTGTTTTCTTTGGTGTGGTATTCTCAATAATTCAAAGGCGCAGAAATAAATCTGTTTACAGTACTGCCAGACCTTAATTCTCCCAAGGGGTTTGAAGTACTAGGATACATCGTTTCGTTTTGACAGTGCATTTCACATTGATTTTTAAAATACGAATTGTTTTTGTAAATGTAAAGTTGTAAAGTTTTTCATGACGCAAATAGATGTGCCAGTGTTTCAACATTATTCATCAGGATCAATTTACATGTATGCACAATTCCTGTCTCAAACGCCTATTCCCAACAGGTTAACTACGAAGCAAGTGTCTTTCTTGAGTTATAAGACTTAACATGGGAACCGTTTCACAAAAACATCTTAAACATTTTACTAAGACAATGGTTTATGTTGAAAAAGTCAAAAATCGTTGTAAACTGTGCACTTTTTAAAGAAACATAAGTTTTTTTTATTGGAAAGTGCGCAGATTACAACGATTTTCGGCATTTGCAAACCTAAATTACTTGCTCCAAACTATGGTTTACGTCGTCGGAAATATACTACGGCTTTGTCAAAGGTACCGTAAATGCTTAAAAAAATATGTACTGAGATGACATGTTAGCTTCACAGCGTTGGCAACAAACAAACAATCACCTGTATCATCACAACAACGTAACACTTCATGTTTACCAGTTGGAAAAGTGACTTTGAAACGCAACAATTTACTTTTCAGAACACTGAACAGTTACTTGATAACGTAGCATTGCAATGTCAATCGTTAGGTTTTTAATAGTGATTTGGATGTGTACTGGGTTTAAATCTTTATTAGCCAGTGCTCGTGTTGATAAGTGCCCAGTGAGACCAGACAGGGATAAGAGAGGAGTGTTTTTCATCACACCGACCCCCACATCTCATGCGTGTGAGAATCTGTGTCTCTACACCTCCAGGTGTGTCTCCTACAGCTGGGAGGTCTCAACAAGAACGTGTCATCTCACTGATACACCATTAGATGTTGACAATCGGTTAATTAGAAAAGATGTCATTTCAGAAAATGTAAAATGCAAGGTATGTTTTAAAAAAACACACACACACACACGATTATTGTTAAATGGCGTGAAGATAATTATTAGTAAGCAAATTCAAACAATTTTGTTTGTTTGAAATAATAATGTGTTATAAGCAAACTGAAGTTGGTCTTGGAGCAATGGAATTGATAAAGGGTTATAATAATAAAATGTTAATGTTTTCAGAAAAATCTGGTTTGTTCGGACCGACAATGTGCTGATCATGAAACTTGCGTCCCTGTGAAAGGAGGAACAGAGTTTGTGTGTCTCATAATGTCAGACAACGTTCCAGATTCAACCATCCCAATCACGGCCAGAGACACCACCACCACCACCACCACCACTAACACCAACACCAACACCAACACCAACACCAACATAACCACAGCGTCTAGCACCACTACCACCACAACCACAGCCTCGACCACCACCGCCGCCACGACTACTGTCACCACCACCAGCAGCGCCACCACTACAAGTACTACCACAACGACCACAACCACGACCACCGCTACCACAGCCTCGACTACTTCCACCACCACAACACGAACAGGTACATGAACAAATATTTCAAATGTTACATTGTGTTTGTTTGTCAAAGTTTAATAACGACATACTTAAAACTTGTTCTCGGTCATTTTATTATTGCACTCATTGACAGGCCTGATCAAACTAAATGTCAGCAATGGGGTTTTAGTCGTTTTTTTATATATTTGAAACAGGTTAACACTAAGTTTGCCATTCGAAATATGTAACTTTAATCCCAAAACTGTTTTTTAATTATCAAAATAGATCCAGGTTTTTTTTTTAAATTGTTATATTCCACCTTGACTCTTACCTAGAGGCACACACAGTTGCAGCCAATAAGAGTCAGAGAGAGTCACACAGAGAGAAAAAGTAACAAAGAGAGTAAGAATGCAACAGGAAGAAAATGTCAGAAAGATATATATATCCAGTAGTTGGACTGATACAAGCCAATAGTTCTAATCAGGGCGCCAATAGTTAAAACTATCGGCGTCCTACTTTTAATTATTGGCGCCCTACTTTTAACTATTGGCACCCTACTCAAAAGTAGGACGCCAATAGTTAGGCTCCAATAGTTTGAAATTTGGCTACAATTCTGTTTACTAAATGCACTCAAACCAATATTATCTCTTAAAATACCATAGCCCAAAAATTCATGACAGACAAAAAATATAAACAATAAACGATTTTGAAAACGGTTATGTTAAAAATATTAACTGCAAAATATGAAATAAGTTTGCATAATTATTGCTAAAGGTTTTGAAAGTAAAATGATGACGTCATGTTAATTTTAAGTGACAACATTGCACATTTTTATAAACTGTTAAATGGTTCATATATACATTGTTCTAAAAATTAAACATTTTTGTCCACACAATTCATAAATAGCAACCATATTCAAAATTGTATTATTTCAGGTAAATGTCATTGATATATAGGCTTCATGAAGATAAATTTAAAATTTAATTAATTCCACTCACATTTTTACATTGATATGATGCAATTGAAAAACGAAGTTATAAAATTACGCCTAAAATTATATTAACCTCAAAATACTATTTATCAGCCATAAACAGGGCACTTTTGCATCAATGGGGATCCTAAAAAAACTAATTTGCTTAATATGTTTGTTAATTATACACTATATACACAGAGCACTGTTTGCTAATTGATAAAAAGGCAACTTTTAGAACATTAAAATTATGTACACCTCATTAATTTTAAATTCCATGATATTGGTTTGATATTTTTTCCGTAAGTTATGTACACTTCTAATACGACCTGTTTTATTTGGCGTTATATTCAACATATTTTATTTAAATTTGTATGTTAAATTTTTAACAAAAGATACACCAGTATTTTGCGATGCTATTAGGTATACTCACTAAATGATTTTCTTCCTGTTGTTACAAACATACATACAAAGGTGTCCAATAGTTAACAGAAGCAAGGCGCACGTGCTTTGAAACAGAAACAAGATGCACGTGCACTGACTGATGTCGCTGCACGCTTGTACCAATTTAAAGACGCCAATATACAGCAGAACAACTATTGGAGTCCTGAATTTATGTTTAAGTACAATAAAGTCCGAAAGCCATCCAATAGTTGCGCAAGTGTTTGAGCCTGAGGCCGTTAGGTAAAGTTTCGGACTTTATATATGGAGCGAAAGAGGAATATAGACGAATATAGAGCAAGAAAGCGATAGAGATAGATACATATATGGATAGATAGATATATGCAGATAGACAGACGGACAGACAGTGGATAGATATACGGATGGACAGACGGACAGACAGGTGGATATATATACAGATGGAGAGACAGAGAGATAGATAGATTGACATACAGATAGAGAGACAGAGAGATAGATGGATTGACATAGAGACAGAGAGTTAGATAGATAGATAGATAGAGAGACAGACAAATATATTTTAGATAGATGGAGATAGATAACCTTACAGATGCAGAGACAGACAGACAGACAGACATATAGATAGCTAGACAAATGAGAGATAGACTAAGATAGAGATAAAAAGTCACCCAGAGAGAATGAAAGTGTCACAGAGGAAGAACGAGGTAAAGTAACAAAGGAAGGAAAAGGTCCTAGTGAAAATAATAAAGAACAGTCAGAGAGGAAAACGATAACAGAGAGTAAAAAGAAAATAGCGAGTGAGACTAAGCAAATAAAACTAGACAACACAAAATAAATAAACATAAATAGATAAATACAAATAGATAGATATAATTATATACATATAAATAGTTCAAACAGTTGTTATGTGGCAGGGTTAGGTATTTGTTGTTCATTAATAACAGTCACTGTTTTGCATTGTTATATGGTTAAGTTCATTTAGAGTTCATTACACAGTAATCGACATATGATTGACATGTTTATAAACAAATGTTACATTCAAGGCAGAAAATGCTAAAATAGATTTGGAAATTTCAATTTGGTATAAGCTAGCACAATCTGTTATATTCTATTAGCAAAGAGAACATTCTGGACATAATTGAGAGTATACATAAAGGGTGCTTCGCCCATTTAGAGAGGACTTTGAAACAAGTTTTCATTCAACATTCCTGCCTGTGACTGTGACTTTCTTGGAAATGTGACTACATTTGACAACAGTAGCTACTCGGTAAATATATTTTGCCATCACTTTGTACTTATTTGTAATCCTAGTGATTATTCTAATACATTTGTTGATTGTTGTAATATTTGTTTGTTGTTAACAGGTTAACATATTTCCAGGTTAACATTCTGTTTCATTTTAGGAATCAACACGTAACACAGTAAAGTGAATAAATACATACATAAACGTCTAATGTGTTATCTATCGTTGCAGTGACCTTCACTTATGTTGGCTGCTATACAGACAGTGCCTCCAATGAGATTCTCCAACAGAACTCCTGGACAAATTATGACTTGACAGTCGGTGCCTGCTTCACACACTGCTCTGACTACACATACTTTGGACTTAGGGTGAGTGTTTGTAAACTGAGCATGGTCAGTTTAGTATAGTTTAGAAGCTGTGTTCACCTTTGTATGCCAGTAAAACTACAACACTTAAAAACACTTATAAACATTTTAATATCTTAAGTTTGCATATAATCTATGATCATGATAATTTGATGATTTGACTATAATTGGGACAATGTCATTTTAGTTTATGTATTTCAAGAAACAAACGTAAGCTAGTTTATTGATAACATAGAGCTGTTATTATGAGCAAAACATACTTTCCTTTTCTTAAACACATCATGTCTCACTGATTTTTTAGTCATCCATAATTTCCTCATTGCGCTTAACGAACATAAAATATAATTTTGGCAAACTTTTGAATCTTTCAACCCTCTAACGTTTTGTTTTAAAAAAATTCCTAACAAAATTCATGTTCATTGCAGTTTGGGTATAAATGTTTCTGTGATGACTTCATCAGAAAAGAGTCCGCCACGACTGACGAGGCTAATTGTAACTACCCCTGTAGAGGAGACGGAGCTACAGTATGTGGAGGGAGATACAAGATGTCTGTGTACAATAGAAACACTTGAACGTGTGTCTAAAAACAGAGGATAAAATACGTTTACAGCTTATTTGAACAGTGAATTCAATTTAAATAACTTTATCTACACACAAATTTGACAAACAATAAGTATGAAATAACTGTTCTACATGACTTTCAAAACCAGATTCAATAAAATATGTCTTGAGACATAAGCAGTTGTTGTCCAATTTAATAAATTAATAAGCTTTTCTTCAGTTACACTTTCTTTAATCATCAAAACAGTCCATATATTGATCTAATCTTCTTTCATTCTTTCTGGGTGGGATAGCGCAGTAGTTAAGGTGTTGGGCTTTGGTCTTCGAATCCCGCCTGTAAAGGTGACGGGGCTACAGGATGTGGAGGATACTACAAGATGTCAGTGTACATTATTAACACTTGAGCTTGACTCTTACAACAGAGGATAAAAAGAGAATCTCACCTGAGTGTCTTTCGATATCAAATATAATAACGAGGTTTGGTATATTTAATATGAGAAGACACTCGGGTGAGATTCTATTTATCAATCAAAATCTAATGAAATTAATCAATTCTTTTGTAAATGTTTAATGACATTTTTTTCTGTGCTCCTGTGAGCCAGAACAATGCTACTACATAATCACAGTGACGTGACAATGATGGAACAATGGGTATGATGTCATGCCGAAGATATCGCTACAATGAAATGACGTCATATCTCCTAAGGGATAATGTTTGATCTTATACAAGCAATATCTCCTGTGGGAGCCAGTTTTGAATGATAAAATAATGTTACAGATTACTTGAACAGTGAATTCATTTTCAATAATTTCATCGACACAAAAGTTGACAAACAATATGTACGAAATAACTGTTCTACATGACTTTCAAAACAAGATTCAATAAAATATGTCTTGAGACATAAGCAGTTGTTGTCCAATTTAATACATTAATAAGCTTTTCTTCAATTACACTTTTTTTAATAGTCATAACAATACATTTTGTGAATCCATATAGTGATTTGATCTTCTCTGATTCTTTCGGGGTGGGATAGCACAGTAGTTAGGGTGTTGGGCTTTGGTCTTCAAATCCCGCCTAGGGGACTCGACGTCATTTTTGGTGTTGGAAAATTTTCAACCTTCAGTGAGGCCAGATTGCAATGCTGTAACACAGTAACACTAATGGTTTGTAGGTATCATCCGAAGCTCACACGTTTCACTGCACCACATAACCACATTGCCGCCGCGATATATCTGGAAAACTTAAGCAAATTACATTAAACCATCACTCACTCACGTTATTATTGTTGTCACTGCGATATATGTTTTATTTTATCAGACTATGTATTCATTAGCCGTCAATGTTGGGACCAGTTTCCCTAAGATTGGTTTCAGTCGATATTTGTCCTGACCATTGACCACTTTAAACCATTTAGTCATTGAGCCAAACGGAAGCTGAGAAAAGAGCTAGATCCTGTTTTACAAAGCTCTCTTAACCAAATGTCTTAACTTTCATTTTAGCAGTTTGCGCAGATTTTACTTACAGCGTAACCATTTCCAAACCCCCGGCATTCTTGACAACCTTGTCAATGATATCTAAATTACAGTCTGTACATATCAAAACAAGGGCTTTGCAGTATTGTCGGGATACCGGTAAACCGCTATACTAACTTAAACGGGTAAAAAAAGCTAAAACTGAATCCTATTGAGTGAAAATAATCGGTAATTGTTTTTATCTTTTAACATCAGACTGGTAGGTCATGTCCTGTTATTGAAGCACAACGGAACATTAATAACATTTTCATCATCAGACTAATACGTAAACATACTGCTTTCGATGAAGTAAAAAATGCACCGAGGTCTGGACGTCCCAAACATTCCAAACCAATGACATGGAATATTGTGGAATAAGTCAGACGATGCCCAAATTATACCTGACTACAACTACAATATAGATGGCATACATGCAACAGAGTGCCCATCAACACCATCAGGCGCCGTCGAATGTTTTGCAGAATTGGAAGCAAGCCAACCAATCAGTCGTCCACTCCTAACAAGTCAGCATCGACATGCTCGTTTAGCCTGGTTTCAAGCACCTGTTTGCTGGAATCTAAAGTCATAGAGATCGATCTATTGTCCAATGAAAGCTGATCTTTGCTTCATCATACAGATGGGAGGGCACACATTTAGAGACAGATAGGCACAAAATATGACTTGAGGAATATTTAAGCTGATGTTTCATTTAAAGGTGGATCAGTCATGATGTAGGGGTTTATCACCGAACACTGAACGAACAGGCGTACCAGAACGTGATCCTGGACGGTGCTGTTGTGCCTCATTTCGATAGTCATGCTCTTGCCACACTTCTAGTCTTTATAGACGATAATGCCAATATATTCATATATATTCATTTGCATCTTCTACTGGTATGATTGCAAAATAAAATACCCAATACTTTTCTTTTTTATATATAGGTATCACTAAAAAGTATTGGGTATTTCATTTTGCGATCATACCAGTAGAAATTGCAATTGAACACGAGAGAAATAGACATAGATCTGTGCAGAGGAAATATTTACAGTGAAACTCGGCACCCACACATAACAATGGAAACTACAGGACTGCACGTGATGCTAGTGATAATCATGGGGATTGAATACCAGAATTGTACCACTTTGAATTTAAAGATGATACCCTCTGTGGATGGAAACTTGAATGTGGAAACATTAGTTGAGTTGATTTAGAAACACGTTGCCAAACGGGTGATATGCGACGACTTACACAAAATAAAGGTTACATGCCCTTGGCATGCTATACAGATTCCCACAACACAGACCGTTGTGGCACGGACGATAAACGTTTTACAGCCGGTCATAAACCAGATATCGTGTTACACATTCTGCTAACAACAGACAACGCTCAGGTCGACCACCGGTGACAACCCTTGCAAGAAATAGATTTATTTGTACTTTAGCCTTAACAAATCGTGTAATAATGCTTATTAGATTAGACCTCAATTTCAAGCAGACACTTGTGTGAGAGTGAGTGCTCAGACCATTAAAAATATATTGCACAGAGCTCATTTACACTTCCGAGGTCTTTGAGAGATCATCATATTAGGGGAGAGACGCCTTTGGTGTCACCCACACTAAAATAATCGCCGTCAAAACAATGTTATGTTTTAGATGAATCGAGGTTCCCTGTGGACTTCCTGGACAGGCGCAGGAGTGGCGTCGACGAAATGAGCGTGTCCATGATGTTTATGTCATTAGACACGAACAGTTTGGGGATGTATCTGTAATGTTGTGGGGAGGCACCCGTGTTGCTGGAAGAACGGACTTACATGTTGTTGCTGAACGTGTCACAGTTCAGTACTACCGGGACAACATATTGGCAGCTTATGCGGTGCCGTTTGCATGTCGTTATGGCCGTCGTTTCATCATCCAGCCTCCGTTTTACAAAGACGTCATAACTTTACGACGTGGTAAACCATGTCACTTGGTTAATGGATTTGGTCTACAAATGCAAAAAATCGTTGTAAACTGTGCACAACAATTTTTTGCATTTGTAAACCAAATCCATTAACCCTTTAACATTGTTTATGACGTCTTAAAGTTATGAAGTCTTTGTGAGACGGGCCCAAGGATGACAATGCAAGATGTCATAGGGCCATGATTGTTACATATAACAAGTTTTTTCTTTGGAAAGTGCACAGTTTACAACGATTTGTTGGCATTTATAAGCCAAATCCACAGGTTTAGTGATTAGGTTTACGACGTCATAAATTTACGACGATTTGTGAAACGGCACCCAGGTTGCTGTTTCGTTAACTTTGCTAATACTGGGCTAATGCAAGGTTTACATAAAGAGCAGCTACGTTTGCTGTAAACTTAACGAAGCATGTGTAGACTTTATCTGAAAATGCCGTGATTACTCATACTAACAATTTTAATCTTGTATATTTGGGCTGAAAATAACTAAAAATTGTGAAACAATTATGCAGCGGATTTCAATTGGTTTGATGAGATTTCCTATGGAAATATCTCGAACCAATGACAATCCGCTGAATAATGTGTATACATCTTTTAAGTGAAGTAAGTCCTAAACTGTGTATAATTTTAATTCATATTTTAATAATTGTGCCAATTGAGCTCCAACTTAATTGATATTTGTGTGCTTATGGTTATAAAATGTTATATTTATATTTATACACCAAATTATATTATAATTTATGTGTTGACAGCAATGCCGACATGTCTTTGCAAATGCATACTTTCTGTTAAGACTGAATACATTCAATTGTGTTAATTTCGCATTTGTTTAGACAGAGTGTTATGTGTTAACCAGATACAAAGAAAACTGTATCTTAGATTTGGAATAACATATCTTGAAAAGGTTAATATACGTGTCATTTTGGGTGGTTGAGTCCCGCGGGAAATTAGAACCAACACAATGAGAGCCAGACACTAAATTGCCAGCACTGAACATTCCAGCATTTTAAACATTTAGAAACAGAGTCTTCGCCAGGATGTGCAATACTTGCTATTTGGGGCCTGACTCTGTGGGTGTGAGTTCAAATGAAGCACCTTACTTAATCACGAGAAGTGGTAAAATATTGACTTTTAAAGATAGTGTTAACCTAAGTATAACAAATCGTTATGCGATAATTAGTTTTGATTTTACATGTTTATATTTTACTTCATATTTTACTGATTCTACAACTGAGATTTTCTGTTTCTTTATGGACATATAGTAGTGTGGTACACAAGTCTAGATGGCTGTATGAATGCCAACATCGTTATTTGGTTATAACTCAGAATATTATGGATTGCAACTTTTTTAAGTGTAAAGCACGGCGTTGGACTAGCCCAGAATTAGTATTAAAACGTTTGTTATTTGCACTCGGTCAAGAAGACGAAATACTATCACAGACACGCATGGACAAACTTGATGTTTGCAAGGGCAACACCTACAGTTGACAAATATTTGTTATCAAATTTTGTTTTGAAAAATATGTACATCCATGTTTTATGTGGAAAACCTAATGCAAGTCCTTCGGGAAATAACGTTATGAAAAGATGTACATCCATGTTTTATGTGGAAAATCCAACGCAAGTCCTTTGAGAAATAATGTTTGGGTATATTGTATGTTGTTATTCTCAAGAGAACTTCCCGTCAGCTCTGTAAACCACAAACCTGCACTGAAGGTTACCGACCTTCATCATCCATTACAAGCAGTCTCGCTGTGTCAAGAGCTCAGCAGGATCATCCATAAATGTGAATAGTGACTGGATCAAAATGACTGCATTAATGGAGCTGATGGACATCGAGCCAAACGTCCACTGAGGCAGTTTGTATTGTACCAAACTCATCTCCTTAACCCTTATAGTCAGGGGTGTGGAATTACTATGTCCGACTCGTCCGACTCGGGAAAATGTTAACACGGACAAGTTCAGTTTTAGGCGCTGGTCGTCCGCGGACAAGTAGAGAATACTTAACTTTTAAAGTACTAAACCCAACAATTCTCAAATTCAATCTTCAAACTCCAACCTAAATAGGCTGTTGAAAACCTCCCTTGTAATAAATTGTGTAAAAGAGCTCCAAAAGCAAAGGTTTTCAACAACACAAGGTGGTAACAGTTTTTAGTTATACTTACCCCAGTTCAGCACTGTAAGGGCTAACTATATAACTTGGACAAGTAAAGTTAAGCTGCAGGCAATTAGATTTTGTCTGTTTACTCTTGTCCGTGGAAAAGTTTAAAAAATGATATTTCCACACCCCTGCTTACAGTGCAAACTAATTTTAGTAGAAGTTGAACTGTTACTATCTTGTGCTGTTAAAAATTGTTCCTGTGATAACTTGTTTAAAAGAGTTCCTATTGGAGCTCTTTTAAACAAGTCCCCACAGCATAGGTTTTAAAAGCCTATTTAAATTGTACTTTTGACATTGTAACGGTTAAATGTTGAGCTTGGCACTCTTACAGTGAACGGCCAATAATCTTTCTGATGTGACACTTTGATAAAGCATCTTAAAATAACCACCTTTCATCCACCATATCCCGTTGACTAAAATTAGTAAAGCACTGGGATGTTCAGAGTTGGCTATTTAGTACCTGGCTGTGTGGATTCATTCGACTGTTAACTTGACCTTTTTGAAAGTTCGTGGCAACATTAATGGCTAACAATATCGAGATGCGATCCTTCCTACAAACTTGGTCCCGAATTTGGACAAGCATCAGACATAACCTGATTACATAACTTGTCTTCTTCCAACCTCGCTTGATTGCATCAGCTGTTTATTGTTAGGTAATTTAGGGATCATCTTCTAGAAACAAATC
>JAULCD010011452.1:0-12933 GCA_032361085.1 Calliostoma canaliculatum | reverse complement strand
TGTTTATATCTTGAAACAAGGTAGGAATTTCTCTGAGTGAACCGAATCGAAAGTTAGAAGTTATGGATCGCGGTTCGGTTTCAGTGGGCGAGTGTCGGTTCTCGGTGCACCGAACCGAACCGTTGCAGCCCTACTTAAAACATGTACTAATTACCAATAAAAGGTCGGACGACGTTGGAGATTTCCAATGCATGCTGACCGTGGTGAGATGACAGCTGACGTTACTAGATAGGGGAAGGGCCATTGCTTGGCTGGAAGATTCCATATCTCACGAAATGTGGCATACAGACTCAATACTCATACATTTGTGTCTTTCTGCCACATTTGTGAGACATCACCTACAGGATGCAATGTCCTATTTTATAAGGATCTCTTTAGCCTACAACGTTTTAACTTTCATCTTAACGCTCTCGTAACGAGAGCGTTAAGATGAAAGTTGAGACGTTGTGGACTTACATCAGCTTTGTGGAACGGGCACCTGATTCCTGAAGTCTGTGTCATCTGTCTGTTGACCAACCAGGCTGTGCTATGTGCTAATGACGTCATAGTAAGGTAGTGATTCAAGGGACGATATTCCGGCACAATGTAACCCTTGGTCTTCCTGTTGATGGAGCGTCCGAAGTCTCTTTTGTTTATCTGTCATTTCAGTATATTTATCACAACAACACGGGAACTACCAAACATTCTTGCATTATGGGTATGGGAGAGTCCAATTTGAATTTTACAAAAGATATGCTTTTGTTCTTATTGTGTCTAGTTTCAAATATAAGTTGTTGTTTCTTGGTATGGATATCTGACATGCCGTCTGTATTAGATGTTTACCTTTAGCACACATGCTTGTTTTAGCTACCCTGGGATACACTTTTCACTTTTCAATTTTGTCCTTAAAAAGACAAAAGTACGTGTTGTTGACGTCTATTACATTTTAAATATTACATCACTATGTTAATTAGAGCAATAGTTTTTAAATAAACAAGTTTCAATATGCTCTTTTAAAATATCTGTACTTTCAGGTTAAAGTGAAGTTTGTTCCACATGCATCTGATAAAGATGAGTTCGCGTTGTCACATGACAGTTTACACAGTTCTTAGGCTTGTGTACAGTATCACAGGTCTTAACAGTTTAAAAAGTTTTTGTTTTGAACAAACCAAGCCCACAACAAAATATCCAAGTAAAAGCGGTGTATTTGTTTGCTAAACTTGATATTTGTCTCACTGAATTAGGACAATAATCACCAAAATAACACTTATTTCTATGGCGACAATCAAAAAAGGTTTTGTCACAGAAGTTTGATTTTTTCACTGCAGTGTTGACCTCTGTTGGGTTTGTTCTAATATTTTCATCAGTCACATGTTGTTTTCGGCTTAATTCCTCAAGATGAAGGGTTATAACAGTGCAGATTAATGCAAGGGCGGATACGAGCAGCTGATCACCCATGAAGATCCCGATAAGAGGCATGGACAGAGAGATTGGAGGAATGTCGTCAAATGTGGAGCTCAACATCACAGAATAGAACACCAACAGTGTGGTCGACAAACCAATCTTTTCTTCACTTTCAGATGGCAACAGAAACACGAAGGGGTTGAGGAAGGAGGTGACGAGAACAGGGGTTACTATGGTGATGATGTAGTACAGACTCCTTCTCCGCAAGTGGATAGAAACAATCGCTACTTTGTTGCTATTATCAGGAGCCTCAACTGTGATGTTCAGCAACATCCATTCTCCATTTATGTCCTCCACACAATACTTAGAAGCTTCAACTTGAACAAATTCAGTGATAAAATTGTCATCCCACAGTTCTACTCGAATAGGACATTTTTGACTATCAAAAGGATACTTTACCAGATTCAAAGGACAAACAATTTCCCCAAAGTAATCAGGAGTCCACACAATATTTTGACAATGTCATCCGCCTTTTTGAGACGTCGACTATTTCTTAAAGCATCAGGGAGTCCCAAGATCAGGCGTCCACACACTTTCAACTGGCAGTGCAGTTTCCTTGATGCCACCAAATTCCGACTCATTCCAGGATAAGAAACTGTCAAGCCACGCAACCTTGAAGTATTGACTCTGAGTCTGTTTTGCTTCATTCAAAAGAACGATATTTATAATGAATGCTTGAATTGACACAGAAAGAGTTAGATTTAATGGTCCTGGGTATACATTTGTGCTATAATCTTTGAAAATGTGGCGGTGAAAGCGGAGTTCTTTTTGGCTTTTTGCTGAAAAAACGGACGCCAGGAGCAACATGTGACACAACATCTTTCTTTGATGTCTGAATGACTTTTAGAAAATCGCTAATTAAAAAAGAACCACACAACACTGAATATTATATCAATTGGAACGAGTTTCAGTGATTGTTTTGTGTATTAAACAACTGCAATGTAAATGCTCTCCTTCTCACAAACCATTCGTTTCTTAGCAAAGTATGTAATAAACATACCCAAGTATGTTGATCGATTATAACACAAACTACATCAGCCATCGATAGTTAATTTAAGTGAAGGTTGTTGTGAAATAGAATATTCTGGCCCAACGTAATTTTAATTGGGTTATCACTGTCACGTTTATTCTGTCATTTGTAGGTAATTTTTTTCATGCTTGTTAGCTAGATAACTGTGTTTGTTAACTATAACAAGCAAATATCGGTAATGTTAGAACCAACTGTAATGTTCCGAACAATGTCAGAAGAGAAGATATGTCATACTGACACTTTTTGACTCTGTTTTACAAAGCATTTATAAATTTACCAACTCGTACACCATGTCGCTGAACCAATAGACTTGTTTTATAAGTGCCAAAGTAAAATAATGCCAAGTTGTTTTAGAGGCGATTTGGGATGTGATGTGTAAATCAAACATAGTCGCCCTGTTACATGGATTAAATTTACGAGATTGTAGAGTTACGATGACTTTGTGAAACAGCGCCCAGGGTTAGAATTCACTGATAGTGTGTGTATTAATTTTAACAGGGAGTATATAATTGACACTGCGTTTTCCCAATAATTTGCGCAGAGTTTGTTACGAATTTTGTTGTTTGTGAACAAAACCTGCAAGTATTGTGACATGGATAACGAGGTCGTAGATTGTCTTGGACTTTGTGAATTGGGGCCGTGACCCTTGTCTCGAACCTACGGTACACACTGCGTCAACGTGTTTGGTAAACACATGCTAAAATCGTCGTAGAATGTGTTATTTTTAAAAATTACTTGCTTACCATGACACTGGAATTTGTAAACCAAACCCATAATGGTCCTGGCCCCGTTCCTCAAATCTTAGTCTCTTAGTGTTAAGATGATTGTAAGTAATTTTTTAAACAATATCCTGTAAACTTCTTACAGATAATAGGCTTACAACTGCCATAGGGCAGAAATCGATTTGGAACCAGTGCAGAGTATTTTCTAACAATTAGCGAACAATGATGGATTTACAAACGATGTAATCTGTGAATTGATGTTAAGTGGTATTTTCTGTATTTTACGTTGATAATGTATTTTGGTGTTAAAGATTCGATGCCCAAAACATTTTCATAATAAAACATTTATTGATTTAAATCCTTCCATAACGTTAATATCCACACATTTCTTATCCATAAAATAGTATTAATGCATATGAGCATGATATAGTTTTAAATATCTAGCGAAGAAACATTATACATAAAGATTTCTAATACATTTAGGAGCATTTAATATTTTTCATTTCTGACAATCTTAAAATACGGTTCACTGTATAAAAATGAAAATAAGATAGGCTCCAAATACGACCTTAATGACATGTACGCTAGCAAAACCGTTGAAATAGTTGTTACACTATATTCTATTGTCCACATGACTAAATTTTTTCTACATTTCTTCTCACATAAAATAGACTTGACATTTTCAAGCAATAGAATACATTAAAACGATCAACAAAATCAAAGGCCTTTTATAAATCAACAAAAAATAAAAATAAGTTTTTGCTTTAAGACAGCTGCTCAGTTGTCAAGTAATAGTTAATTGTTTGTTTGAGGATCGGGCCTAAAAGTTATATTAGACTAAATTGATCGTAAGTGCTAAAATATGACATTGGCTTATGACTGTCGTAGTGCAGGGATCGCTTTGGAAACCGCGCCATTCAGCACTCTGCAGGGAAATGGTTAACAAATCACTTAATATCATCTTACACTAAGACTGCTTTATGCAACGGGGCCCAGAAGGTTTGTATTTAAGTTTACACTAACTTACATGCCATGTTCACTCGTAAAGTGCTGGCTACATTTTTAGGTAATTCCAATGTCGAGTTCTGACCTTATTAGACAGTTTAAAACAAGTCTTGTGATAATTCCTTTTTCAGAATCTTTTTAAAACAAATTACCAATAGATATGTTTATAATTTTGTTCCAGTCTTTTTGGCAATTTAGCACTTTTAGAGTTGTTCCATTAAGTTCAATCAATATTATTTTCAAGAATATATCACTTTGTGTTGACAAACAAAAATCAGATGAATAAAACGAGTTCAAATAGACATTCTAAAATATACAAATAAAAACCTTTTAGGGGCATCTTTGTGACAGAAGATGAGTATAGTTGTGACAGAAATCCAACATGATATTGTAATATCATACTATTCTAAAATTGTTGAAAATAAATTTGTAAGTTTGATTTTTACTATAGCATAACAACTGGTCACATGTATTCTCTTAATAGTGTCATTATTAACGAACATTACAAAATTTGTTTGTTACCAAATCAAAACTTCCAGCTCTATCACTGAATACTAAGTTTGTCCCTAACAATGACCACAGTGGCTACGCGTGACTATCTGTTCAAATGTCATCTCTAATCAATAGCTAATGTGTTTGTGTACAAATGTCTAAAACTCAATTTGTCAGACGATTTGCAAATAATTTTTTATCTGTGTACAGTTTGTGAAATAGTTTTTTCATCAGGTGAACCATTAGTTTTGTGTGCAGTACATTCCAACTAAACATATATTTACAATTCACTCGAAATGGCAGTCAGTTATAAGCAGGCTTTTAGGGACATAGTATTTAAGATACACATTTATTTACAATTGAAACATACAACATTTACTGCAATCTGTCTCAGTTAATATTTCGCCATTTACATTTAAGGTTGGTGAATTGTGTTTGAATGAACCATTTTACTGAAATACTTTTAGACATCAAGGAAGGATGTTAGCTTACGTTGTGTTTCTGGGATACTTTTTCACAGCAGAAGGTCTGCCTATGGAGCTTCGCTTACATCGTCATATTTTCAAAGATTATAGTACAAACGTATATCCAGGACCACTAAATGGAACTCTTTCTGTGACAATTCAAGCATTCCTTAGAAGTATCATTATTTTGGATGAAGCTAAACAGGCTATTACTTCAAGTCAATTCTTCAAGGTGGCCTGGCTAGACAGTTCTTTGTCTTGGAATGAGTCTGAGTTTGGTGGCATCAAGGGGACACTACTGCCAGTTGAAAGTGTGTGGACGCCTGATCTCGGGCTTCCTGATGCATTAAGAAATAATCGACGTTTGAAAAAGACTGTTGACTATGTAAAAATTTCGTCTAATGGAACTGTTGTGTGGACTCCTGACTACTTCGGGGAAATTGTTTGTCCTTTGAATCTGGTAAAGTATCCGTTTGACAGTCAAAAATGTCCTATTCGAATCGAAGTATGGGATGACTATTTTACCTCTGAATTCGCTCAAGTTGTAGCTGCTAAATATTCTGTAAAAGAAATAAATGGAGAGTGGCTGTGGCAAAACATCACAGTTGAAGCTCATGGTATCGACAAAAGACGAGTGACTATTTTTATCCACTTACAGAGAAGGAGTTTGTACTACATCATCACCATAGTACTGCCTGTTCTCATCACCTCCTTCCTCAACCCCTTTGTGTTTCTGTTGCCATCTGAAAGTGGAGAGAAGATTGGTCTTTCCACCACACTGTTGGTGTTCTATTCTGTGATGCTGAGCTCCATATTTGACGACATTCCTTCAATCTCTCTGTCCATGCCTCTTATCGGGATCTTCATAGGTGTTCAACTGGTATTATCCGCACTTGCTTTAATCTGCACTGTTCTTACCCTGTATCTCCAGGAGTCAAACCAAGGACGAGACGCGACTGATGACTTTGGAAGAAACCCTTTACCAGTCAATCCTGAAAAGAAAAGACCAAAATCGTGGGACAAAACGTTGTTCTGTTTGTTTGTTGCGACAGAAATTAGTGTTATCATCGTGATTGCTGTCCTAATTCAGTGTTAACCAAATATTAAACTCGGTAACAAATATAACCCGTTCACTTTACCAGTGTGTTGTAAAGTGCTCTGTGTTTAAAGGGAAACAAGACAAACTAATGAGACACATTGTTGACATGTCCACACACGTTTGAGGCAATTTTTATCTTTAGCATACAAATGTTTGGTTGTGATCATGTGCAAGCGTGTATTTCCATGAAAAGGCGGTTTTATACATACAAACGTAACAATTGCTTTGTGTTATTTGTTAAATGCTTCAATTAAAATAATTGTACTAATTATTTTAAATGTTTTTTTGTTTTTTTAGAAGCAAGAATATTCAGGGAATTTGGGGTTGTCAAGGTTTTCGTCTGAAAACCCAATACCCGATTGTAGAAAGACACCCATAGTTATATTTTTAAAAATTGAAATGTGGGCGAAGAAATATATTCAATGACACAGTGACGTGGTTTATAGTGTCGTAAATTTACGACAGTTTTATATATTGGTATTCCTGCATCTGTTTAACGTTTTACACTGGAAACTTTGGAAGAAACAAACCAAGAAGGTGAGGAGGATGGCGAGTGGTTGTTGAAGTGATTACTCAGACTGGCTTATTGTTTATTTTAGCTTTGGTTGTGTATTGTTAAATGCCTTGAAGGTAGAAGTCGGGTTGATTTTATTAGAAATGTAAATTTGGGCACCGTTTTTAATACGTTACATTGAATGTTTATATACTGGAAATGTTTATGTTAATTGCTTTGTGAGCAATTTGGTGTTTACGTACTAAGTATGTTAATTTGTGAGGTGGGTTGTTAAGTGACATGTTTGTGCTTTTACCATTGCCCTATGGCCGATACATTTGACTTTTATTTATTTATATTTAAGAATTTACTAAAGAGTGTTTAAAGTGATATATGTTGTATTTGGGATAACACTCTGTATAAGTGACTACTATCTCTTTGTGTATATAATTTGCATTACGTGTCAGTAAAAATAGCTGTCAAATGAAATGACCCATCTTTGTTTTGAAATTCTGTTCAGGCACGTTGAATGTGTATTGAGCCAAACTTTTAAAACAACGATTGTTATTAAGCACAATATTGTCTGTGCTAAGCATATGATTGGATGATAGTAACGTAACGCAACTTCGAAATCGACAGAAACCTGGCGTTTGTGTCTAGGGCTATGTAACGTTGAGTGACAGAGATATCATAACATTGATTCATCCAGGATAAACAACAACCGACTTGAAAATTTCATTTTGACTGTCAGACGAAGCGCACCGTAAGGGCAGATAACTATTGCCCCTTGTCCCTCAGTAACATACACCTTTTAGACCCATGTTGAATAAATACAATGTGGTTACCTTAAGACCCAAATACAAATTGATGATATAATTAATAATTAATAAACTGACATAAATTAATGGCTATTGTAATAATAGACTGCTTTAGTCCTATCCTGACATTGTCTAAAATAAATAAAGCACCTTTGGTTTGACCTAATCTCCAACTGGGGTCTATTTATGTCAGTGTTGAACCAAGTTATATTCATTATTATACAATTTAATAAACCACTGTTGTTCCATACCTCAAAGTACATTAGAAGCCAATTTATTTTCATTATAACTAATTACATTTTAAAATAAATGTGTAGTTGTCAACTTACCGTATTATAATACGGCTCTGTTATCATTGTTTTTGTTCTTAGTCTTTTTTAAGGCGCTAGCAGGATTATTACAAATTATCTCCCTTTGTGTGCCTTATTCTCCTCGATGTTTTTTTTTTCATTTGTACGGGGCCAAGTATAAACCTTAACTCCTTGACGCCACAAGTCCGGGTAAAAACCTTAACTCCTTGACACCACAGGACCAAGTATGAACCTTAACTCCTTGACGTCACGGGACCAAGAATGGACCTGAACCCCTTGACACCACGGGACCAAGTATGAACCTGAACTCTTGACACCACGGGACCAGGCATAAAATTGTGACGTTCACTTTTTCAAGGCGCTAGCAGGATTACCACACATTATCTCCCTTTGCATACCATATTCTTCTTGATGTTTTTTTATTATCATTTTTTTTATGCAGGAATAATCATTTTCCCAAAGGTGGATTTTGCAGATTATTAAATACAAACTCATACATAGCAATTTAAACAGTCGTAACATATTCTGTGCAAAGTTCTTGAGGTTAAATTAAAGAATTACTACAAAGTATGAACCTGAACCCTTGACGTCATGGGACCAGTTATAAACCTGAACTCCTTGACGCCACGGGAATAAGTATGAACCTAAACTCCTTGACACCACGGGACCAAGTATGAACCTGAACCCCTTGACACAACGGAACCAAGTATGGACCTAAACCCCTTGACGCCACGGGACCATGTATGGACCTAAACCCCTTGACGCCACAAGAAAAAGTATTGACCTAAACCTCTTAGCGCCAAGAGACCAAGTATAAAACTTAACTCCTTGACGCCCCGGGACCAAGTATAAGCCTGAACCCCTTGACGCCACGGGTCCAAGTATGAACCTGAACCCCTTGACGCCATGAGACCAAGTATGAACCTGAACTCCTTGACGCTACGGGACCAAGTATGAACCTGAACCCCTTGACACTACGGGACCAAGTATTGACCTGAACCCCTTGACACTACGGGACCAAGTATGAACCTGAACCCTTTGACACTACGGAACAAAGTATAAACCTGAACCTTGTCACTACAGGACAAAGTATGAACCTGAACTCCTTGACGCTACGGGACCAAGTATGAACCTGAACCCCTTGACACTACGGGACAAACTATGAACCTGAACCTTGTCACTACGGGACAAAGTATGGATTTGAACCTTGACACTACGGGACCAAGTATAAACCTGAACCCCTTGATGCTATGGGACAAAGTATGGACCTGAACCCCTTGACACTACGGGACAAAGTATAAACCTGAATCCCTTGACACTACGGGACAAAGTATGGACCTGAACCTTAACACTACGGGACAAAGTGTGGACCTGAACCTTGACACTTCGGGACAAACTATGAACCTGAACCTTGTCACTACGGGACAAAGTATAAACTTGAACCTTGACACTACGGTACAAAGTATAAACCTGAACCCCTTGATGCTACGGGACAAAGTATAAAACTGAATCCCTTGATACTACGGGACAAAGTATGGACCTGAACCTTGACACTACGGGACAAAGTATGAACCTGAACCTTGACACTACGGGACAAAGTATGAACCTTAACCCTTTGACACTACGGGACAAAGTATAAACCTGAACCTTGACACTACGGGACAAAGTATGAACCTGAACCTTGACACTACGGGACAAAGTATAAACCTGAACCTTGTCACTACGGGACAAAGTATGAACCTGAACCTTGTCACTACGGGACAAAGTATGATCCTGAACCTTGACACTACGGTACAAAGTATAAACCTGAACCCCTTGATGCTACGGGACAAAGTATAAAAGTGAATCCCTTGATACTACGGGATAAAGTATGGACCTGAACCTTGACACTACGGAACAAAGTATGAACCTGAACCCCTTGACACTACGGGACAAAGTATAAACCTGAACCTTGTCACTACGGGACAAAGTATGAACCTAAACCTTGACACTACGGGACAAAGTATAAACCTGAACCTTGTCACTACAGGACAAAGTATGAACCTGAACCTTGTCACTACGGGACAAAGTATGAACCTGAACCCCTTGACACTACGGGACAAAGTATGGACCTTAATCCCTTGATACTACGGGACAAAGTATGGACCTAAACCTTGACAATTCGGGACAAAGTATTAACCTGAACCCCTTGACACCACGGGACCAAGTATGAACCTGAACCCTTTGACACTACGGGACAAATTATAAACCTGAACCTTGTCACTACGGGACAAAGTATGACCCTGAACCTTGACACTACGGGACAAAGTATGGAGCTGAACCCCTTGACACTACGGGACAAAGTATGAACCTGAACCTTGTTACTACGGGACAAAGTATGGATTTGAACCTTGACACTACGGGGCAAAGTATAAACCTGAACCCTTTGATGCTACGGGACAAAGTATAAACCTGAATCCCTTGATACTATGGGACAAAGTATGGACCTGAACCCCTTGACACTACGGGACAAAGTATAAACCTGAATCCCTTGATACTACGGGACAAAGTATGGACCTGAACCTTGACACTACGGGACAAACTATGAATCTGAACCTTGTCACTACGGGACAAAGTATAAACTTGAACCTTGACACTACGGTACAAAGTATAAACCTGAACCCCTTTATGCTACGGGACAAAGTATAAACCTGAATCCCTTGATACTACGGGACAAAGTATGGACCTGAACCCCTTGACACTACAGGACAAAGTATAAACCTGAATCCCTTGATACTACGGGACAAAGTATGAACCTGAACCTTGACACTACGGGACCAGTATGGACCTGAAGCCCTGGACACTACGGAACCAAATATGGACCTGAACCCCTTGACACTACGGAACCAAATATGGACCTGAATCTGTGGGTTGTTTACTTATGAGGACTGGTCTGTATGTTAATTTAAACATTAAAACCACCAAATGTTAATAATTCTTAGTCAAGTCATGGCCATCAGAGATCGGTAATATTTAGAATCAACTGTAATGTTCCCAACAACGTCAGAAGAGAAGGTATGTCAAACTGAAACTTTTTTACTCTCTTTTACAAAGCATTTATAAATTTACCAACTCGTAAGCTTAGTCACTGAACCAATGGGCTTGTTTTATAAATGCCAAAGATTATAGAGTTATGAAGACTTTTGTGAAACAGCGCCTAGGTTTATAATTCACTGGGAGTATGTGTATTGATTCTAGCAGGGAGTATGCTATTGACTGTGTATTTTCCTAATAATGTGTGCAGAGTTTGAAATGATTTTTGTTGTTTGTGAACAAAACCCACAGCTTTTGTGACATGGATAGCGAGGCCGTAAAATTTCTTGGGCTTTGCGAAGCGGGACCGTGACCCTGGTCTCAAGTGAGCTCGAAACTACAGTCAACGCATTTGGTAAATAAATGCTAAAATTGCCGTAAAGTGAGTTCTTCTTAAGAATTACTTGTTTACTTGTTTTGGAGTTTGTAAACCAAACCCTCAATGACCCTGGCCCCGTTCCTCAAAACGATCTTAGTTTGAAAAATATTTGTAAGTGTCTTTTCGAACAATATCCTGTAGAGTTGTTTCTGATCCCTGCCTAACTGTTGAGGGCAGAAATCGATTTGGAACCGGTGCCGAGTATTCTCTTAACAATTAGCGTGTCATGATGGATTTACAAACGAAGTAATGTGTGAATTTATGTAAGGTGGTATTTCCACGTTAACCCTGTAGTTTGGTGTTAAAGATCCAACACCCATTTTATGATAAAACTTAAATATTTTAACTTTGGCTTGGGACTGTCATATTGTAAGTGCTAAAATATAACTGAGGCTAACAAATGTCGTAGCCCAGAGATTGATTTGACACCGGTGCCAATCGGCACCTGTTCCATATCGATCTCCACGCTACGACAGTCGTAAGCCTATGATAATAAAAAAAAAACTCCACAGGAAAATGTTTCATGATCACTTACGATCATCTTTACACTAAGATCTCTTTATGTAAAGGGGCCCAGAAGGTTTCTGTTCTAGTCTTTTTAACAATTCAGCGCTTTTAAAGTAATTGCATTTGGAAAACTTTGGAAGAAACCCTTTACCAGTCAATCCTGAAATGAAAAGACCAAATTTATGGGACAAAACGTTGTTTTGTTTGTTTGTTGCGACAGAAATATGTGTTATCATCGTGATTGCTGTCCTAATTCAGTGTTAACAAAGTATCAAACTCGGTAACAAATATAACCTGTTCACTTTACCAATGTGTTGTAAATTGCGCTGTATTATTGTCAAACTAATGAGACATATTGTTCACATGTCCACACACGTTTGAGGCTATTTTATCTTCAGGATACGAAGATTTTGTTCATTCGTGTAAATAGTTAAGAGAAGAATGGCCTGTCTACCACACTGTTGGTGTTCTATGCTGTGATGCTGAGCTCTATATTTAGCTGCTCGTATCTGCCCATGCTTTAATCTGCACTGTTATAACCCTGCATCTTCAGCACGACCTTTGACTGAAAACGGGTGTGACTGGTAACATTATTAGCAGAAATAATACACAAAGCAACGGTGTATTGAAGAAAAATAAGGATACTGGGACAAGACAATTGTTGGTGTGTTTGTCGTAACAGAAACGAGTTTCATCGTTGTGACTACTGTCCCAATTCAAGTTTAAAACTCTCAAGGTAGCTTCACAAATTATTCTTAACACTTGGCGATTGTGTTGTAAACTGTTTTAAGTTGCGTCAATTGACCTTTTCAGCTTTGTTCTTTTTGCACACCTGAATGTTGCCAGCACCTGAAAAATGTTAAAATTTAAAATGAAAGTAGATAACTGGGAGAGTGGTAGAGTGTTGGTGGTAGTGGTTTTAACTAGAATATTGAAGAAGGTTTGATGGGTGAAAGATATGTTGTTTATTTTAAGGGTGAATGTTTTTTCGTTAAATTTTTGTGTGAGTTGCATTGTATGGGTATGAGAGAGAGAGAGAGAGAGAGAGAGAGAGAGAGAGAGAGAGAGAGAGAGAGAGAGAGAGAGAGAGAGAGAGAG
>JAULCD010011341.1:0-12939 GCA_032361085.1 Calliostoma canaliculatum | reverse complement strand
TGTGAGAATACTTCACCAACTCTACTGTCACAACACTCCTCATGCCTGTCTTCACTGTTAGTACTAAATTACTCATTTACTGTAACAATACTATTCTCACATCTTTCATCTAATAATTTAAAATAAGAAGTTGACATCCATAATAGTCCTGTGATATAAACATGAATGTTGATTTCTGGTTTTCAGGTAATACCTATTAATCGAGTAATGTTTCACGATTGTGTTTTATTACACAAGACTTAGTCATTTTCTAAAGGAAGGTTATACCCACTATGGAATGAAATTTGAACTTGAAAACATCAGATAAATTGTTTTAGTAATCAGTTACCACCCGGTGACATGCATACACAAACTGAAAGGTTATGTGACCTCGGCAGCTACAGATTAGCACAACACAACTGTTGTGGCAAAGATGATAAATGTTGGCTCAAATATGTACTACATTTCATAGGCCTCCATTTCGAGATATACGACACTGGTTGGTGCTCACTACACTCCCATAGTCTCCTTTTTCGTGGGGCACCTGGACTAAGAATAGATCCCCAGTACCTCTGCTTGCCGTTGGCTGCGTTCTGTAAAGGGGGAAGAAGGTAGTCTGGTGGTTGAGAGTGCTTGTTAGCCACATTGCTGCATCACTCAACATACCCCTTTAACCCCGACTTTAACTGGACAAGTGATCAGGTTTGGCCTGCTATTCCTTATCCTTTAACGTTTTAAAAAAGTCTAGGCACAAATTGGTTATCGGTTTTCTTCTTTTAACACCAACAAGCAATGGCTAATGGGTCAATCCTGAATATCATAACTTTAGGATTATGTCACTGCTGCATCTTTATGCCAGTCTGTCGGAAATCCACAGGCATGTGGCACCATCCATGTAGGTACTCGTTGGCGGGACCAGCGCTGATGAGACATTTATCTTTACCACAATGGTTAAAACGACAACTAAACGCAAATGTCTCGAGAATGTTTCCTCATCTTTAACATGAACATGTGACTGAAATTATAAACACGAAAAAATCTGTCAAGATTTTTTGTCATGGAAGAAGGTGCTAGTGGTGGCCAGCCACTGAAGCTCAATCCGTTTGTGATTGAGAAAGGCATCATGGGTATTGCTGATACAGTCAACAATTTAACAGAACTTCACCCTGATTTCTTTCTTTCTAATAAAAGTTTATGCAAGACAACAAGCTTTAAGTCTGCTTAAAACTACCCAGTTTGCTGAAATACCTGTCATATTTACTCCACATCGTTTCCTCAAATCTTGTAAGGACATTGTCTGAGACAGGTCCCGTGTGCTTACGAAAGTGATGGAGGGATATTTGGTTTCTGAACTCTCTTCACAGGGTGTTGCGAAAGTTAAATGCTTTCACTTTTATGGATGGGAATAAGACCCTTTCATCGAACTCCTACTTCATGGAGTTCCGTACCTCTTCTCCTTCTTTTTAAGCTGAATACTGTAGCAACCGGGTAAAAATTTATGTTCCTACTTCCTGCGGTGCTACAAGAGCCAGAAGTTTGGGCATGATTCCCACACATGCTGGAGTCATCGCATTGTCTGCCACCTCTGTAGCGAACAGGATTCTGAGGGCTCTACGTGTGAGGGAACACCGACATGCTTAAACTGTAAGGAAGCACATATGGCAACGTTGAGGCATTGTTCTTTTTTCGTACGAGAACAAAAAAACTAAAACAATTAAACAGAAAATAATGTCTTATTTGCAGAGGCCTGTAAAAGGGTCACGGCACTTGACTGCCACTCTAATACAGCAGCTGCTGCTTCATTACCAACATCTGTTTCTGCCACTTGTCAGACTGATTAAACTTTGCTGACAGTCACCTCACCCTCAACCTTCACAGAAGCTAAACTCAAAAAGCCTAGTGTGGCTAACCAAACTGCAACCCAAACGCCACCACTGTCACCAACAACAACAATGTAAAATACAATGGCAGACAATAAAGCCTTTTTTAAGAAAGGCAAGGCCAGGGCACCTACTCTAGACGAAAAAGCCCTAATGCCAACAGGTTCAAGAGACTGGAAGTCCCGACGATGACGACAATCATCCACCATCAGGCTATTGGCCCCATTCACCAAAACGACCACATAGGTCACCTTCAAAGGGAGGAGGATCACTCAGCTTCCCTTACCATGCTATTTTAACAAATGTCTTAATCATAATGTTAATTCAATATGATTGCCATGTTTTTTAATGGTAAATTTTAATGAGGTTGGTCTCTAAGCTCAAAAATTTAAATCTACTGATTTTTGTCTCCAAGAGACACGTTTAAAAGCATCTGAAAAATGCAGATGACGCAGTTTACTATGAAAAATGCCTGATCCCATGAACCCTACAGAGCTAAAGGATGTTCATTAATTTTGGTCAGGCAAGGCATTGTACATAGCCAGGTTTCTTTAAAAAATACTTCAAGCTGTGGCTGTGCAATTCAGCTTATTGAAAACAATAACAGTGTGCTCTGTTTATACTCCAACTTTAACAAATCTTCAGTTGCAAGATCTTAATGATCTTGTACAACAACTGCCTTAACCATACCTTCTTTTAGATGATTTTAACAGTGTGACCCTTTGTGGGGTGGTTACTACACTTCCGATAAGGTTAAAAAGATTTTATAGTGCATAATGATCTTTCATTGTTAAATGATAAATCTAACACATACTTACATCCAGTTTCGGAAACTTATACTGCAAAAGACTTAAACATTGCTGACCCGTCCTTGTTACAGGACTTCATTTGATCAGTACATAACAATATGTGCGGCAGTGACCACTTTCCAGTGGTGTTAGAGCCAGTGGAAGCTTTTCGCTAGGAACATAATCATCAGTGAAAATCTGCAGAGGCAGACTGGACAACATTTGTCAGCCTCTGTCAAACTAAACTAAGTTATAAACAAGTTACAAATTAGTCTGATCCTAGTCCGGTGTTCAGTGATCAATTTATTAATATTGCCACATAGACCATTACTCAAGCCACAGCAAATCCAAGGATTAACAAGCCTTGGTTTGATGACATTTGTCGTAAAGTTATTAAAGCTAGGAAAAAAGCTGAATGTAAGTTCAGTAAACATTCAACTTCATTGAATTTAATTAACTGTCGCCAATCTAGAGCTGAGGCTCGGCGGACAGTTTACAATTAAAGAACCAAGTCTTGGTGAGGTGTTATCTCTTACATTAATTTATGCATACCCATCAGTGAAGTATGGAACGTGATAAATAAAATCACGGGCAAAGGTTCTAAAACCACCATTCAACATCTTAAAAAATAGCAATGATCTGATCACTTCTAAATCAAACATTACCAATAAGTTGGCGAAAACCATTTCCAAAAACTGATTTTAAGCCAACTACATTCCTGCTTTTCAGAAGCACAAAGTCCAGCAGGGAAAGCAAAAAAATAGTTTCAAAAGGTACAATGGTGATGAATATAACTGACTGTTTTCATTATCTAAACTTCATACAGCTCTTTCTAAAATCCATAATACAGCAACTGATTTTGAAACCCCTCCCCGGAGTCTCACTTCAGACGTTACTTTATAATTTCAACCAAATATGGTAAACAAGTGAATTTCCACCATTGTAGCACAATGTTACAATTGAACCAAATCCTAAACCTCGGAAGAAACACACTGATCCTTCTAAGTATCACCCTAATGCCTTAACAATTTGTGTAAAACCATATAGCGAATGATTAATGGTCGATCGTTTGGTACTTGGAATCCAATCAGATGTAAACTGACATCCAATGTAGATTCCGTAAACAGCGCAGGACTGTTGATTATTTCATTCGTTTTATCTCTCGTGCAAATAAATAAACAACATGCTGTGTCTATTTTTTGGAAAAATCAAACAACGTGAAAGCATGGCATCTTAAAGGATTTATTTTTGGCTTATGAGGTCACGTACCTCATTTTATAACAAAACATTTATATGATCGCAAATTTCCTTTCCGATGACAAGGAAATGGGTTCCCACAGGGTAGTATATTATCTGTCACGTTATTCAGTATTAAAATTAACAGTCTAGGGTCCTTAATGATGGCTCATGGTTTGTTTACGATTTTGATCTTAGAGAGGCCAAAATATGTTAACAATTTAACGGCACTTGCAGGTCTGCCTGAACAAAATTAATAAGTGGTCGTTGCAAAATGGCTTTAAATTGTCACTATCTAAAGTACACTGTGTGCATTTTTGTAATAAACGTAAATTATATAATGATTCAGAAGTTTTTCTGAATAAAACACCACTTAAAATTGTGCCTGGGGCCAAGTTCCTCGGCATTACTGCATTAAGGCATTAGACCTGCTTAAGGTCGTTCCTAATTCTAAGTGGGGTGGAGATAAAGAAACCCTTCTTCTTCTCTACATATCTCTCATTAGCTTAAACCTCAATTACAATCCATAATATATGGATCCGCCCGCCCCTTGTATAGTAAAAATCCAACACCAGTATATCAGGCTTTGTCTTGGAGCTTCCCGAACCTCTCCTGTTAAACGTCTTTACATTAAAGCTGATGAGCCATTTCTTGCAGATCAGCGCATCAATCTAGCATTGCAATATGTAACAAAACAAACAACTCACTAAACATAAAACAGCATACATAAATACTCTCGTCTTTCAACAGGAACTTAACGAAATTTGTGATAAGTTCGCTGGTCACAAAGCTGTATACACTGATGGGTCTAAAGAAGGTCTTACAGTGACAGCTGCAGCTGCAGCTGTCATTCCTTTTAAGACTATAGCTTCCAGGCTGCATAATGGCAGTTCTATTTTCACTGCGGAGGCTAAGGCCATTCTACTTTCTCTTCAGCATATCTACCATTTACAAATACATTATTTTTTCTGAATCACTATCATGCCTCCAGCCAGTCAGAAATTGTAAATCAGATCATCCCATTGTGAGGGATATTTTAACTACTCATGAATCATTTTGTCTTGCGCAATAGGACAAGGTCTATTGCTGGTATGGACATCAGTGGCAACAGTACAGCTGATACAGCAGCTAAATAAGCCTTAAGCTTTGATCATATTTCATCTACTACAGTTCCTTATACATACAGCAAACCGGCCAGTAGAACTTATATTAAGCAGCGTTCTAAGTCCTGCTGGGACCAACAACAACATAACAAACTTAAGGAAATCCAGCTCTTGGATACAATTATCTTTCCTGCCATGAAGCTGCTGTATTGCGATGTTGTCGCATTGGTCACTCACATTACACTCATTGTTACCTTTGGAAAGGTGAAGATCCCACAACATGTATTCCCTGCCAGTGTCCACTTACAGTCAAGCACATTCTTTTGGAATTTTAGGACACTGGCTAAATTGGGAACTTTTTGTATAAATCACAAAGTGTAAATCATCTTTTTAGCCACATTAGGGTGTAATAGTTTTAGATTTACTTAAGGAAATGAATATTTTTAACAAGATATGATTTTTACATCATTTTGCTAATTTTTGTAGCACTTTTCACTATCTAAATGTTCAAACTTTGAACTTGGAATAAAAACCTTCACTTTCTTTATAGTTTCATACTATATAAATTATATTTATAATTAAATTTCTAAATACCTTACCTGTCTCACCGCGAATGGTTGTAAGAGGGCCGAAGAGGCGGTAAGTGATAGCTCACTCACTCCTTGTCCGAGCGACACTGGTCAATGTCATTATCCCCCTACCCCCATCCCCACCCCCACCCCCACCCCGGTTGGTCGTTTCAGTGTTTGCTCATGTTGCCTACCTTCAACTGATCATTAGAGAATGTCACTACCAGGGAGTGGACACACCTCTAGTTTCTGGACGTTGCCCTTTTTGCGAGTCTCTCTAATTATGTAGTTACCACGATTTGTGTTCCCGATCTCATACCCCTGGCATGGGTTCCCACCCCTCTGGCGATTTCATGGGAAGCTCTGGACGATTTCATCTTTATTACCGACGGTGCTCTGTCAAGGGTGCTGGTGGTACTCTGCCTGCCTGGAAGTTGCAACTTTTTATTTGGTGTCGCTATACTGACCCGAGAGTGTTTGGTACCTGGGTTCCGTTTTACGAAGACGTCATAAGTTTACGACGTCACAAACCATGCCACTCGGTTAATGTATTTTGTCTACAAATGCAAAAAATGGTTGTAAAGTGTGCACTTTACAAAGAAAAAAATGTTCCCCATGTGTCTACATTTATTGTCATTCCTCCTCCTAAATGGCACTCAAACAGCTTATATTATTGTTACTTTTATTTTTTATTTTTTGCTGACAAAACTCAGGAATTGTTTTTAACGAAAACAGACTGAAAAATCACACAAGTTTAAAACAGTTATTTATTTGCAGTTATACATTTGAAGTGGGTTTCAGTAAACCTCAGAAAACAACTTGAAATAACTTCATTTTTTTCTTTTTAATCCTTAGGCAAATAAGACTGTTTGCTTTAGGGTTTATCAATGCGAAAGAATCTTTGACAAAATATTAGGGGAGTAATCATTGTGACATGGTTTAGGACGTCGTAAAATTACGACGTCTTCGTGAAACGGGACCCGGGACCTTCTTGACCTTGCATATCTTTAACACCTTATTCTTCCACAGTGATGACAGCGGTGGTGACAACCCATCGGACGTCTTCTTGTTCTTAGTTTTCTTGGTTCGCCAAGTCCTAGGTTTTCACGTCATTGTCAGTGACGTTCCCTTACGTTGATGTCTATTTTAGTCACTTCAGGACATCTCGTCTCCTCATGAGTTTCACTTTGTGTACTTTTTAAAGTGCTTATGGTACCTTAGTTTCTGTCCAGGGGGAGTGCGAGTAACCTATATTCCGGAACTATTGAATCTACATAATTATTTCGAGTGAAAGCCTTGAGCCAATATTTTCAACATGCGGCTTAGGATCTACACTTAGTTGGTTCTTGTCTTGTTAGTTTCCTCCTATGAAACTCTGACGTTTCCAAACGTATTTTATCATGACCCTAACTACAGGGTTTAAATCTCAAAATTACAGGCATTTGTTTTCAGTAGTGTCAGGATATAATCTATGTGTTACTACGTTTGTATTAGTGTTACATGTTTTCAATGCTTTATTGCACGCCGGCTAAAAATGTTTTGTAGGTTTTTACTCCTTCCCTACCTTGAGCACTATTCTCGTTCATCGTTATTGACGAATGTTTTGGATATTAAAATGCCCAAGTTACGTTTGAGCACCATCCTCTTATTGGTTGTGTTCGGTACATTACGACAACGTCAAAAATGAAACGACTTTGTCAACCATTTTAAAACAGGTATGATATTTTAGGGGTGTGTACTTCAGTTTATTTGATATCAGAAGACACGAGGGTGAGATTCTATTCATCCTTTAAAATCACACACATGACATTAATCAATCATTTTGAAAATGTTTACTGACATCTTGTTTGTGCTGCCGCGAGCCAGAACAATGTTCCATTCACATTGTGAGATTACAATGATGGGACAATTGGTGTGATGTCATGGCGGAGAAATCGCTACAATGAAATGAAATAATTTGTGACGATATGTCCTAGGTGATACCACTTGATCTCTCACAAGCAATATCTCCTGTTGGAGCCAGTTTTAGATCATAAATATATAAAAACTTATGTTATTTGAACATAAATTTGTTCAAAACTATAATAATAAACGATTGTTTCTTTATTTGTTTTACTATCTGAACTATGAACAAAAACAAAAACAAGTCTAAATGTGATGATACAATTTCAACCCAACCGGTTATATCTATATAGTTTAGACATTGCCACTGTGACCAGGCAATAAAACTGTCATTATATGCATTTGAGTTTATGCTATATTGCCAGGAAACATCAGCACAGGTTTGTGTTATATTATATTTTCTGATATCATACAGGTTTTCATAAAGGCAACCAAGACAAAAATTATGTATAAACAAAAATATAAGATATGTCCAAGTTGTGTTTGTGAAAATAATGCATCTTAAATGTAGGCGCTTTTCCATTTTATTTCAAGACTAGATTACAGTCTATCAAATTGCATTGAAAGAACATACTTGTAAAAACACAATAACAAAATGTTCCCATGGAAACGCTGGTTGAAAGCGTGATGAATAATTTATTTAGTATAGTTACAGATCAGTTTAGATTAGCGACAAAGTAGTCGTGCAAATGACATTAGTTACAGAACTACCATTGCAAATTTGATTATTTTTTTGTAGTTGCCATAGATAACTTCATACTATGTGTGAAAGTGCTGCCAATCACAAGCAAACGTTTAGTCGACATTTACTACAAATACACTATAACATGAAGAATTAACTTCAGAACTGCCATCAGTAACGTTTCGAATAAGCAAAGATAAAGTGACACCTTACAAAACACTGTTTAACATCTAGAAGTGGCTCTGATTTTATTTCTGACATTGACAATACGTTGACAGAGACAATTTTTAAGAATATGTTCTTTCGCTGACTCTAAATACTAAAGTGAGCAGAAAAAACCCCCAAAACAACAACAACAAAACCCAACCAAAGAAACAAAGAAACACAAAAATACACGCAAGTAGATGTACATTATTTAGTTTAGACTTGTTTTAGCATCCGATATCCAAACAACCCTTTCTAAAAACCAATGATACAATTTATCAGTCCCGTTTTACAAATATGTCATAACTTTACAACGTCGTAAACCATGTCATTTAGTTAATGCATTTGGTATACAAATAAAACAAAATAGTTGTAAACTGTGCACTGTCCAAAGAACTGAACTAGCTTTGAATTTAAGGCATGTTTTAGCATCCGAGCTCCAAACAGCCCTTTCTAAAGCCGATACTACAACTGCTCGTCCTGATTATATTCACGACCCGTCATGTCACTTCAGGCTTCACTACACATGTTAAACAAAATAATAGGCATCGATGATAAATCAACTGAACTAGCTTCACATTAACCCTTACCGTGCGGCTCATGGAAATATCCGGGTCAGGCTGCTAGCCTGACCCGGATATGTTCGTGAACCGCATGGACAGAAAGGCGGTGATTATGAGTGAGGCACTAATTAGGATAGGCAAAGCTCTTAAATATCCGGGACACACTACACACAGGATAAGCTCTCCAAAACTATGCCGCATGGTAAGGGTTAAGAACACAATTAAATTTAGAGATTCCTCATACGTTCGTCATTGGTCCTGGCACAAAATACAATGTACATGTGCTCAAGAAAAACCTAAATGTTGGTTGATTTATGAAATGTTATAATTATTGAACAATTGCTAAACATGCAACAATTGCAGTGTCCAAACACATGTTTAGATGTTCTTTTGTTTGTATTGTATTTCCATCGTCTGTCTGCCATTTACTATCATTTCAACACCTGGGAAAGTTTAAATAAATCGGGCTGTACTTGTTTTTATTTTTTTTATTTTTCACACTGAATGAAGTTAGTTAACATAAAAAAATCAACTTATATTAAAAAAGAAAATGCAGCTAAAGGATGGAATTATATTTAGTTATTGTTGCTTCCATAATTGATATAGACATACAATATTTAGTTGGTAGAACAACTTGTACAACATTCACATGAATTATTAACAATTGAGATAAAATTATAATTTTATAAGTTATTTAAAAAAAATAAAAATAAAAATCACATATAACAAATTGTGCATCAACCCAATGTTGATGTTTGTAATAACGTCACAAACAACACAATACCTCGACTTGAAGTAAAGAAAGCTATCCCAGATCTGACCAGCGGTCGCCCACTTTATAACGATTGTACAAATGTACGGTATACATACAAATCTCACCTGCAATATGCGTGGAGTAGAAAACCTCTGGAACAGAATATCTTCAGTGAATGTTAAGACGAATATAATGTTATCGATGTGTATTGCTTTGTCGCTAAGGAAACAACATTTACATTTGTATATTATATTTCCTGTCTTGACGTCATGTTTCCGGTTTGGTTTACAGTCTATTAATCAAACTATCTCAATATCACAAACCAAACAAAAGGAGGTACATTTTAACAAACTTGTTTAGCACTTTTCTCAGTTATTATAAATCTTCATTGTAGAGTCTTTGTTTATATATTTTAAATTTTGTTTTCAATAAAACACATGTTTGTGCCTGAGTAAACACGTCAAACACGTAGCTACAGAAGCGCGAATAGCTCATGAAATAACACTCGTTTTGTTTTACAGGTGAAAAAGCAACACAGTTACCTTATGTTCAAAATTATGTTTTCAAATTTACCAATCACAAAATCACGTTTGCAACTTCTTTAGTTTTCTTATTTTGACCAACCAGTGAAATGTCCAATCGCCTAGTATCTCTGAACCTAAAAGTGTTGGTTTGCACCAGACTGGTATGTCAGGTCGTGCCTTAATGAGCACAGCTTAACTTTAATCACAATACCATCAGCACCCTGTCTTCAGTGATGACGTGTGATCTGGTGTATAGCACGATTGATCACAACCAGGTGAAGTTCAGCCACGTCGGATCTAGATTGGTACTGGATGGGTTGCCCGCTTTGCTTGCTGGATTCCTGAGAGTATCTGCCCTGCCCCACACTGAGGCACAGGTTGAAAAGCGTGTGCTGTCACCCGACGCAAGTTGCTCTGTTCGAAGTGTGCCTTTGTTTACCCAGCAGTATAACTGGGTACCTAGTATGGAATACGCTTCTAATGTGAATACTAACCTTCTGGTTCCTAACAGTCATTTGGGGTTGTATACTTCCCAGGGAGTTGAAACTGACATTGAATCCACTGACCAGGGTAATACTATTCAATGTGCGTTTCGACCATGTATTTCGCATGGGATAATGCCAGTTTTAAAAGTATTATTATTATTATTAGTAGTAGTAGTATTATAATACGCAAGCTTATTGCTTTTGGTGAAGTTAGAAATGAACATGCAGAATCGTCTAGTATAGTGTCGTGCCCATAGTCGATTGTCACTTAGTCAACTGGGGAATGATCCATCGGTCTGATAAGTGTCGAATGTTGCTACAAACTGTTGATGGTTAAATACGTGTTTAGAGAAAACATAACACTCGTTTTGCACCAATGAACATCCAGAAGACCATACATGTGGCGGGGGTCTGTTATGGTATGAGGTTGTGTTTCCGTCGGCTGCAAACTTCCGCTGGTGACAATTCGTTGTAACTTGAAATACCAACAATACCCAGATGCCGTTCTTCGTCCCATGATAGTTCCTCATTTTGACAACCCTTTTCTTCAGTCAAGACTTATTAAAATTGACGACAATACTAAACCAAATAAATATTGGGCAGTTTATGTGTGTTAATAAGCTATTGCTATTCTTAGCTTGGTCGGCATGTAGTCCGGATCGTAATCCGATTAACATCTCTTGAACAGTATTAGCTAGGAAACCCCAGTTCAAAATATTGATAAACTTGAAGCCACCCTTCCTGAAGAATGAAACAGTCTGCCTCAGGAAAAGATTCAACAGCTTGTAATGAGTATAAAGCATAGGGTTGAGGCTGTAGTTAATGTCCGTGGATCTCACACAGTTTATTGACGTTTTTGCCTTGCAATAGATCCTGCACTCCTTAGGGTGTCTATGTGGCACCTGGAATGGTCTGGTAATATAATGATAGTTACATTTATTAAATGTTTTCTATTGTTTTCTAATCTTTCAATTTTGTGTGTTCGTTAAAATGTCCTCTGCTCATGTACTTTTAGAACACAAAAAACTGGCTTTTGGAAAATGTTTGCATCACATCGTGTTATAATAGTCATCGTTAAGTGCCAAAAATTAACAACTCACTAATATAGTGGGTGGTGCTGAACTTTTTTCCAGGTTTATATTTATTTACACGCTGGTTTGTTTCTTCTTAGTACTCATTGAACTCCTCTATATACGACAGACTGTAGTTAAGTAGGGACATAAGAATAAAAGCTGACAGAAATGCAATGTATACTTAAGCAAATTTTGAAACAACAAACAATATCAGCTTAGTTAGAATGTTAAGAAAATCTGTTTTTAAAATAAACCGAAGAGATGTATATCATATTGAAACAATGTTTTCCAACTCTCGTTAGCAAAATTTGTCTTACCAAAGCTATAGTTAGAAAAGACAATCAGCAAGATTATCTCAGTTAATTTATTGAAAATGTCGTTTCCGCTACTAGAAATACATTTATCAGATGGCAGAAATGGTTCTAAACTTCGTGAGCACATTATATATTAAAGACAACAGACGAGAACACACATATCATGAAACAGTGTTTTCCAACTCTCGTTAGAATAGTTTGTCTTGTCAAATATTATAGCTAAAATAAGTTACTAAAGATAATCGGCAAGATTATCTACGTTAATTTATTGAAAACGTCGTTCAGCTACTAGAAATACATCTATCAGATTGCAGTAATGGTTTTATAATGGTGAGCGTATTATATCTACAGGCCCCTGTTTGACAAAACTATCGTAAGGCTAAGATATCTTCACTTTTGTCACAACGCTCTCGTAATAAGCACCCTAAGGCGAATGCAAAGGCATTTTAGCTTTATGACACCTTTAGAAACCACATCTGCTCCCCCCCCCCCCCCCTATCTTCTGTTTGGGTAGTTGGTTCAATGGAAGTATTAAAATAAGGGATCTTAACTTACGATATGTTTGTGGAACGGGCCCAAGAAGCATAAACGTTGCACGCAGATACAGTCAAGTCATCAAAGACGCAAATAGATTCTTAAACATCAACTCTTAAAACATATTGCGCAAACTATTGAAACATTTATATTTCACCAAACACACAACGCATGCTAAATAAACTATGTTTAATCATTAAGAACACATCTTTTAACTTTGTGGAAACGTTATATGTGTGGATCTAAGATGCTTCGCGTAAAGATCAAAGGCACCGCCCATCCTTTATCCTGCGATAAAGTACGCTTTTTGAATTACGTCATAATCGGGTAACGTCACAATTGGCTGTTA